>JAOPUL010000839.1:18195965-18212355 GCA_027564515.1 Octopus rubescens | reverse complement strand
AACCGTCTAACCCATGCCTGCATGGAAAAACAGACGTTAAAGGATGATGATGATGATGATGATGATATATATATATACACACACACACACACATGGTCCGTGCAGGTGACACATTAAAAACACCTGGTATACTCTCTGGAGTGGTTGGTGTTAGGAAGGGCATCCAGCCGTGGAAACCAAGCCAAAAAACGGACTGGAGACTAGCACAGCTCTCTGGCTTGCTAGTCTCCAGTCAAATTCATGCCAGCATGGGAAACGGATGCTAAATGATGATGATGATGATGACACATACACACACACACAAATATATAAACAAATACATATCCATATGTAAATATACATGTATATGATCATCATGTAACGCTGCTTTGGTATGGCTTGGATGGTTTGACAGAAGCTGGTGAGTTAAAGAACTGCACCAAGCTCTAATGTCTGGATGTCCTTCCTAGTGTCAACCACTTTACAGACTGTATTGGGTGCTTTTGTGTGAGGTCACCAAGTAACTTGAAAGACAAGAAGACCCCTCAACTGGGAAGGGGTAGTATTTAGAGAAGGGTCTTTATGCCAGGTGGTGAGAAGTTACAGTATGGTAGAGGGACAGAAATGTGATTTGCTGTACAAGAGATACATGGCTACCCCAGTTGGAAAGGAGAGAAAAGAGATGGTGGTGATGAGGTGTCAAGGCCTGCTCTCAAGGTACAAGAAGGTGAATAGAAGTGATATGACTAGGTAAGTAAGCTTGCAAGACTGTGAAAAGAGATGGATAGAGGGATATTCAGTGAGTGGTGAACATGGGTGGAGTTGTAGTCAATCATGACTATCAGTTAGAGGAGAAAGTGGAGAAAGTAGGATTGGGTCAGGGAAGAGGTGATAGGTGGCAGCAAAGATAATGTGAAGAATGTGAAGGGGTAGGGTGCAACAGATGCACAGTGCCAGGGATGAAGTCAGAGGTATATAAGGGTGGAAATAGTGGGAGACAGACAGGGTTAATAGATTGAGAACTGCCATTGGTTACTATGTAGCATTGCTGTTCCTCTGCCTCTGCCATAAAGTCTACTTTTTCTGTTAACCTTCCTGTGATTCCACTACACCTGTTTGTTAAGTGTCCACAGTTTGCACTGGGTATAACCATATCAAATTTACCCATATCCCCACACCTTTTCTATATATTAAGTAGGGCAATCTACCGAGAGGGATTAGTGGCTTGTTTATTTTTCCCATTTACTAGAACTTTGGTCAAAGTTTTGATTTCACACCTAAAATTTCTTCTCTAATTCTACCATAGATTCAGTTATAAGAACAAGGTCATCAGCATAGAGGAGAGATCCCATGGGGAAAAAACAGTTTTAAACTCCTCTGTTATAGCCTAGAGGACTATGATAAATAAGAGGGGACTGGGAATTGAGCCCTGGTGAACTGCACACTAAATTTGTTGCTATACTTATTGCCAACTCTCACCTTACAGACAGTACCCCAGTACATGGGTTGTATGGTACTCATAAGACATTGGTCTGTTATTGATCACCAATCACGATATAAAAACACCAAGTAATAGTATGGTACTTCAGAAAAAAATATATTTAAAAAAAAGGAAATAGAAAACTTAGTCGGTTTACAGTGAAGCAAGCTGAGTTATGGATTACATCATAGCTTAGTATGAAGAGTGTAAACATGTTCATAACTGAAGAGGACCAGTAAATGGAAACACTGACAAACTTGGATGGTCATCACCTTTACTACAGGAGAAGAGGTTATCTCCCCCCTCTAACTGCAAATGTTCCTACACATTAATACTCATGCGACCATTCACAAATTGTGGTTAGTAACTCATATATGTACTATGAAGTCATCTTTGATAGAACATGGAATTCTCAAAACTAATTCAGATTTTAAATCAATAATTTTTTCACAAATCAAAAATCTATTTGAAAATAATTTGTGAGGAAACTGAAAAGATGTTTATATTGTCATCATCATCATTGTTTAACGTCCGTTTTCCATGCTGGCATGATATCATATTTTATATTGTAAATGATATCAATGTTCAGATTGGAATCCAACCTTCAGTAAATTCACCTTCTAAAGAATATTAAGGAAAAGTAGCAGCTTCTGGATTCCCAGTGACTCGATATCTTATAAAAGCCTCCTGGCACTATCATCTTTGTCAACTTTTGATTCACTTCAAAAAGAAAGAATTAATAAACCCTCAAATTCTTCTAATAGCATGGAAATAACTGTTTCTGAAGAAAGCCACCTCATTTGTGCAAATTGAGGTATTTTAATGGCAAATTGTCACAACAATTTATAGAATAAATGTCAACTACCAGTGTCTCTGGTTACTGAAAGTGAAGTAGAAAGTTAAATCTTTAAAAAATACTTCTAAATCTGGGGCCAACACTGATAGACTGACTTAGCAGGAGGAGTAAAAGAATAAACAGATACAACATACAAGTCACATCATCTTTCAAAAATTTAAGAAGCCCACTTTTGGTACCCATCATGGAAGAATATTTATTGTTTGTGAATCAATATTTTCTAGAGGAATATTTCTTTCATGCAAGGAAGATTTGACAACATTGTCAAGAACAAGAACCATTCAAATTTCCACAACTACAGCAACTAACAAAGTGTCTAACGACATTTATTTAAATCAAAATATCTCACTACTATAGTCAAAATATTGGGTAACTAAAATGTGTGTACTTTCATCAATTATGTCTTACAAGAGATTTGGTATCACTGGTTGAAAGCTTATTCCATTTTGAATTATGTCCAAAAGTTTTGTTCTTTTCGTTGATAATTTTTCAGCAACCTTACTGCTCAGAAAGACTCCTACATATTGCCACAAGATGATAAATGCTTACAAAGTGAATGTTTTATATTCAATAAAATAGCCAGTTATAAGCAGGTCACTTTTAACTGTTTGTTCACTTTTTTCACCATGAATTATGAAATATCAACACTAGATTTGATCACATCAAAGTATCTTTATGTTTGAGAAGCCATTCTTACTGGAGTAACTACACATACCATTTCCACACTTATTTCTATAATATACAAATGTAGTAAGGTTATAATAGCTGCAGAAATGGGGCCACAACAAACACCAACACAGAAAGACATAAACAATCTAATGTAGTAGAATATATTTATATCAACCAAATGAGCAAACTTCTGTATATCTACTGTCAAACCAACAAGATGTAGAAAAAGACCAATAGAATCAATGGAACTGCACAGATATCAATAAGAATTATTTGGTGTAACCACATGACAAGTGAAGAAGTCATGGAAAGACCTGGGCTGAGTAACCTACAAGACATTATCACTGCGAAACAGAAGTTTCTTGCCCATTAGAGCCTAGTGAGAGCATCTCTTGAGTAGAAGGTGGAATGAGAGATGTTAGAGGTGAGGCAGACATGTCAAAATCTGGGTTGAGAAATGTAGAGGAAAAAGTGGTAGATCATAACAAGCAAGTGTCTATGCTGGATAGTGATCTGTCATAACCCAATGTTCCATCAAGATTTGAATAAAACTAAGATAGAGACAAGTGAATCCACACTGGTGAAATTGATCTTTTCTTCAGTAGTCTCCATTATTACATTTGTTTTTAATATGAGTTTCTTAAAACACTCCCATCTCAAAAAACAGTTGGTTTAATTCAGGCCTTTATTGGATTTACTAATACACACTTCAGAAAGATAAGAGATAGAAAATGAGATAACTAAAGACAGTAATGTAAAAAAATTGTGACATAGTCTACAACTTATCCTTCTCTACCTCCCTCCCTCCCTCTCTCTACCTCTCCCTACCTCCCTCCCTCTCTCTCTCTCTCACTCTTTTATCTAATCTTCATTCTCCATCTGTTTTTTTACTTTATCTCTCATTTTCCCCTCACACACTCCATATCTCTCCCCTTTCACTATCACTCAGCTTGTTTTATTGTAGTCAAGTCACAGACAGAAAATAAATACATACAACATACTATCCTATTGGCTATTATTATTTATTTGAGGTATGAAAAAGCCCAAAAACCCAGATGAGCAGCGGAAGACCCAGTGTTGGTAGCCCTGACATACAGGCCAACCAAAGCGTTGAGTGGATTTAATAGACAGAAACCAAAAGAAGCCTGTCGTGTGTGTGTGTGTGTGTGTGTGTGTGTGTGAGAGTGAGAGTGAGAGTGAGAGAGAGAGAGAGAGAGAGAGAGAGAGAGAGTCTGTATTGCCTTATTTACTAATTGCAAACAATGACCTTAATAGCAGAGTCACTTTCTTGCAGTCAACTGGGAAAGTATGTCCAGGCTTCTTGACATGTCTTAAACAATCTTTGTAAACAAAAAGATTTGTTCATCTGGTGTCATTTCCAGTTCTTCATATAAACATGTCTGGACTGTTTGTTGTTCAATAGACTGGAACATGATTACCTTACTGGGGAAACAGTTGGGGAGTTGGTGACAGAAAGGGCATCCAGATGTAGACACCTCTGCTCCAACAGCTTCTCATCTGACCCATGCAAGCATGGAAATGTCGATGTTAAAACGATAATACATACATCCATCATCATTTTAACACATAATTTTCCATGCTTGCATAGGTCAAACAGAATTTGTGGAGCCAGATTTTTCGACAGCTGGATGCTCTTCCTGTCACCAAGTATGATAATATTCCCCCATAAACATGTTTTCATGGAAGATAGAGAATGAAGGACACTGCTTGCATAACTGACACTCTTTAACAACTATTATGCGAAGTCAAGGAAAGGAAACAGTAACACACACACACACACACAACAAACTTCTTTCAGGTTCCATCTACCAAATCCACTCACAAGGCTTTAGTCAATCACATAAGACACTTGGCCAAAGTGCCACACAGTGAAACTAAACCTGGAACTATGTGGTTTGGAAGCAAACTTCTCAACCACACAGCCAAGCTTATGTCACACTCAATATTCATTGGACAAGCTATCTCCACTTCATTCTGCTTTCAATCAATTTCTCTCAATAATCATTGTCCCTTCATGAAATCAAACACATCACCCCAATCAGACCAAGTTAGTCTACCCTTTTCTGCTACTCAAAAATAAACAGTAAAAATATTCTTCAAAGTTAACACCACCGAATGATTCTATGAAGTGTTTTGTAGGAGTGGAGGTGTCTCAGTATTTAACCTTGTTTCTGTCTTTAGGCTTAATTAAATCTCGTTACCTTTCACAAAAATGTCAAATTTGAACAATGAATTACCAAGTTTGAAATCAACAATTTGTCAAGAACAGAAATCTACTCACTTGTGTTTGGTTTGGCAAGGGAATGGTCGGAATTTCAAATGCAGGTACAGAAGTATCATTGACAGATTGGCCAATCATAGAGTGAGGGGGTGGGCAGTCTTCCACCGAATGGAATAAAGAATCGGTGGATAAATTTTGAGAAATTGCATTCTGAGTGAATGCTTGGTTCGAATAGTCCAGTTGTTGGCTAACCACATTGGCAGCAGCAGCAGCGGCGGCGGCGGCAGCAGCAGCAGCAGCAGGCGTGGTCGATAAGAGAGCTGTAGCATGGGCCTGAGCTGGATTAGCAGATGCAACATCCAATGTCACTGCTGAATTAGGTTGCACTGATGGTTGAAGTGCTTGTTGCACATGTTGCACATTTGGCTGAGGTGTAGATTTAATCACTGAATGATGTGAAGCAGGCACAGTTGTTGATGGTGGTGGTGGTGGTGGTGGTGCTGATTGATGTGGTGGTTGCTGCTGCTGCGGCTGTTGTTGTTGTTGTTGTTGTTGAGATTGTGCAGCAGCAACTGCTGCGACAGCAGCAGCAGTTTGGTCGTAGCCAGGAGCAACAAATCCTGCCTGAGTGAGACTGTTAACATCAACCGATGTATTTGGTGCATGTCGGACTGCTGGCATTGGATGAGCAGCTACTACAGCGGGGTCCATATGTTGTGGCGCTACAACAAAATTTACAACATTTTCTCGAAAATCAAAAACTTTTAAAAGCAGGAAAAATTATTCACTATATTTCTTTAATTAGTAACGTTTTTTCCAAGAAGAATATTTTACAAAAATATTTTTTTTTAAAAACCCTTGAATGACAACATAGGAAAACTAAGGAAATATTTAATTTCTAACAACTTATTTCAGAGGAATTAAAAAATTCCTTTTTTTTAAATCTACATTTCCCACATCCCACAGAACTATTCAACCATGGAAACAGTTTTCTGATTAGCTACAGCCAAAATGGAATAGCAAGAAAATTATAAGCAAACTAAATGAAAATCTAAATTCATCTTCTATAACTAATTAATTCTGATTTCTAGATATTGTAATTAAGATGCCGGTGGCACGTTAAAAACACTCGGGCCAGTGGCATGTTAAAAACACTCATGCCGGTGACACATTAAAAACACTTGTGCCAGTGACACGTTAAAGGCACCCAGTACACTATATGGAGTGGTAGGTGTTAGGAAGGGCATCCAACCATAGAAACCAAGTCAAAATGGACTGGAGTCTGATGCAGCTCTCCAGCTTGCTAGTCTCCAGTCCAACCCATGCCAGCATGGAAAACAGATGTTAAATGATGATGATGGCAATGATTTATTGTAAGTGAAATGAGTAGTTGTTAGGGGTCAGTGTAAATTTTTGTACAATGTTTAAGATGCAAGTGTAACAGCAGATCAATACACTAATTAAGCAAGATTTGATCCAAAATTTATGTTAAATATTTTTTCTTGCCATTCATCTTCAATATACAGAAGAATGTTCTTGAATTTTCAATTTGAACTTTTTGTTTTGAACTTGGAATTTAGTTTCTACAAGTACTCCTAGACCATGTTCTAACAAGATTTAGAATGCTCAAACTGAGTTGATATCATTCTCTCATCTCTCATCTAATTTGAAGAAAACAGATATACTTACAATCTAAATCTATAGTAGATTCCTGCAAGAAGTTAAAACTTCCTTGTACGGAAGAAACAATTTCTTGGAAAGGACGATGACGTGGAAAAGAAGAGCCAGTCGTGAAGAAAGAAGAATCATTATCAATGTGATTTTCCAGTCTTGTATTGTTTTTCCTGTTGTCCACTGGTTCTAGTATGACTTCAGGCTGTTTCTCAGGTTCCAGTTTTGGGGCTACAACTTCCTCTGTGTGTTGCTTCAGCTCGGCTGGGTTCACTTCAACAGGAACAACTGTAGCTGGTTCTTCAGCGGGTTTTTCACTGGATTTTTCAGCAGCAGGAGCTGATATACAATGTGTTAAAATTTAAATATCTCACAGAAGAAATTAAGATTTAATAAAGATATTTTTAAGTATCAATAAACAGATATTTACAATAATTTAAAACATGTTATATTCATAAATCAATGTGGTTTTCTTGAACTTTAACTGTAGCTAGATGTATTTTTTAAATCTAATATTGTTAATTAGAAAACGTCCACTCTGTAAATTGGTTGACATTGAGAAGGACATCCAGCTGTAAAAACCATGCCAAAACAGACAGTGAAGCTTGTTGCAGTCCTCTGGCATGCCAACTCCTGTCAAACCCATGCCAGCATGGAAAACAGATGATAAATGATGAAATAATTAACTACTAGCAGATTAACAAAAATAATTCACCTAGCCTTTTTGACCTTATTTCAAATTAATTATTCTGTCCAAGTATTTTATTTCTAAAATAATCAAAATTTTAGACAGGTTCAATAAAATAACTTCTTTCTTATGGCGTAGACGTGGCTGTGTGGTAAGAAGCTTACATGGAATATAAAGCTGGGAAATGGTAATAATTGCTAAATAATGGCACCCAAACAAAGTAAAAACAAGGAAAGTCAGTGACTAACTCACAATACAAATAATATCTATATTCATTGTTTCCCACAGAGATGTTGCATGTCATCACAAGAAATTCAATACCAACAGAATAAGTCAACTTCTTCCAAATAATTATCAGACCAGGTATTGAGTACGCTTTCTCTCCTGAGTGTGTGTGTGTGTGTGTTAGTGCAAAGCTAATATGATGTACCTTCTTTCTTATAACAGCTCCAACGTGTTTGATAAATAAAATTACCTATTCGTTGTTAGTGGCTAAATATTCCAGTCGTTTGTACTTTAAATATGTGATAAGACTAGCATGGAACCACAGTCAATCTAACAGCCTTTGGTAGTTTGTTTTTTTTGTCTACCCAAGGTTATGATAAAAGACAAATCTGGAATGTCATCATTGCAAAACAAAAGAGTTTGACCACATGGCCATTCCCTAGTGTGTGTATGTTAAGTGTGCACAGAGTAGAGTCAGAATGATTGCAGTATCAAGTGAAAACATTAAAAACTGCCTCCTCTGAAAAAACAGCTTCCATGCCCTGAGTGTGTAACCATAAACAGCAGTCAGGGCAAACTCAATCATCACAACATAAAATGGATCTTTGTTCAATCATACATAAACTGGATTTAGAAGGAAGACTCACAATTCACAATAGTGTTTCTCAATGTGTTTGACCTTATGGTACACTGGAGATCAGATAAAAAAAATTACCCGAACACTTCCCAAGGAATGTATTTAAAAAGAAATGCTTTCAAGTCAAAAATTTAGAAAACAAAAATATACTATCACTTACCTTAATCTATTAATCATGGGTTTAACATTAATCTATTAATCATGCTTGAGTTTAACGAAATTATGAATAAGTTTTTAAAGATGCACAAACATTATGACTTTTCTAAAGACAGAATATATTTTTCAAATCCATGACACACCATTGGAGAAGCAGGGATTTACAGGGGGAAATTATAAGCTTTATAGTTGAATGTTACACATAAACATAGTGCAGTTAAGAACAAAGTACCCCGATCTATATCAACAACCAATACTACAGTAGACAGGTGGCTGTACATATCACAACTCATAAGAAGTAAGCTACTACAACACCCTGATACCAAGACCCACACATTGAATATTAAGAAGCTACAATAGGAATTATGTCAGTGTATAGAAAGAATACAAGGTGTCAAAGTCTAAATGTACAAACATCACTTGGTCCCTATCAATTTGTACATAGTGATTGGCCCATTGTTCAACTGCCATCACATTTTATCTCAAACACCCACAAATGTAATTAAATGTAATTTTTTTAAAAAGAGCAATCAATTAACCCTCCTTATAGAGGTAATACCACTTCAATAATCATTTCTAGAAATAGTTTATGGTGGAATGATGTTAAGTATTCAGTATATTACTGGTACTTCTTTAAACAACTGTTGTAAGATAATCCCTAATAACAGCAGATCATTAACACTTTATATTCAAATCTATATTTACTTCTGATAAACAAAACTTATCTATAGAACTTTTTATACAGAAATACTGTTTAAGGTTCTGGTTGGGTAACAAAATAATTTGGAAAATTGCAATGAAAAACAAACATAAAAGAATGATTTGATTAACTTTGCCATTCTCACAGACAGACTGAGACAGACAGACAGACAGACAGAGGGAAGAGAAGTGAACCAACTAACCTTCTGTTGAAGGTCCATTGGCATCATAACGAGGAGCATTTTCAAAGTAGCCACATGCAAGAATTAAATCTATCAGCTTCTTTAATTCTTTATAAGTGGTGCCAAGAACAGCTTTGTCTTTGCCGTCCAATAAGCTACATAAATGTTCAGAAGCAGTAATAAAATCCTGTTGATTATCTCGAGATGGACATATATGTTTATATATATTATCCAGCTGAGTCAGATTCTCTTCAGTTAGAACCTGTTAAAAATAAAAAATTAACTTTACAAACATCAACCAAATCCTTTAAAAAAAATATTCCTACAAAATAACTGATAAAAATAATAAAAGAAAACATCTTGTAATTTTGACATTAACAACAAACAGAAGTGGCATCAACAATGTTTTCTGTTGAGAATTAACAAAACCTTACTAGTTCTACATTCTATATTTTTGACAATGAAATTCATAAGTTAACATAAATTACAATTTCAGTTAATCTAGATTTTGGGGTGTTCCCCCACCACACTTAGAGAAGGAGCAACCAAAACTGTTTACAGGGTCACTGAGACTGGCATGGATAGTAAGTAAAGTACAAAGTGGACTTCACTAAAGGACAGGTAATGGATTAAATCTCCAACCCAATAACAAGACCAGTCTTTCCAATGAACTTTACCAAGTTTCTGTCTTCCAAATTTTACTCTCAAAGTTTCGGTTGATCTAAAGCTTTGGCAGAAGAAAATTGCTCAAGATGCTGTGCAATGGGACTGAACCCCTAAACCCATGCAATCCTGCCTACCCAGACATGTTAAAGCAACAAATATTGTCTTTGCAAAGTTGTAAAATAACAAGTTTCAAATTAAAAGAATAAAGTTAATTGATTTTGGTTCTGACTTTTCACAATAATATCTTTTTTCACAAATCCCAATAAATACTTACAATTGCTGAATGCCAGCCATTTCGGAAATCATTGCGAACCTGCTCCATTCCAAAACTGTCCAGCAAGTTTTGGATCAACAACACCTGTTTTAGTCGTTTATGTTCATTTAAAATTCTATCAGCTCGTTCTTTCTTCATCTGTTTCTTCAAGAGCTTTTCAGCCTAGGTAACAAGAAATTTCAGAAATGTTCTAAAATTAGACATTCCACAGAGATAAAAGAGAGAACTTCACTACTTCATCTTGTATCCAGGTGAAAAGTAACAACAAACAGCAGCAAGTACAACTAATGACTGATTAACAAGTATTATTGAGGGAACACTTGACGGGGGAGACAATGGAAAGTTTAGCTAGTTCATCATCATCATCATCCTTTAACGTCCGTTTTCCATGCTGGCATGAGTTGGACGGTTTGACCAGAGCTGGCAAGCCAGGGAGCTGCACCATGTTCCAGTCTCATTTGGCTTGGTTTCTACGGTTGGATGCCCTTCCTAACGCCAACCACTTTACAGTGTGTGCTGAGTGCTTTTTACGTGGCACAGGCACAGGACTCTCGGTACAAGTGCTTTTTACGTGGCAAGGGCGTCATTGGAAATTAGAAAATAGTATACATAACCTTGATAAAAAGAGGAGGTAAAAATGGTACAAGCATATTAATGTGTTCTAAAAGAAGAGGTTGTTTTACTTTATACATACATACATCATCATCATTTAATATCCGTCTTCCATGCTAGCATCTGTTCAACTACACACACACACACACACACACACACACAAATACACCTATGTGCGTAGTTATAGATTTAGATATACTGGGGAACACTCTACTAGGAGATATTGAAGATCTAATTAAAACTGCTCCAGACATTATTTAACGTTTTGTACATGTCCTCATCAATGAAGAGGGAAATAGAAATTATATTTAATTTTAATTATTTAATATCAACTGGTGTAGATTGTATTGTTCCTCAGTATGTCTAAATGAATAAGTGCATACACACACAATATATGTACAAACCCACACACACAATCATACATACATACATACATAAATATATATAATCCCTTACTTGAAAACAGATAAGGGTTGGTAACAGGAAGAGCATCCATCCATTAAACTGCCTCAAAATAACTCATTGTCCAACCAGTGGAAAATGGATGTTAAATAAATAAACGATATACACTTTTTTAAAATTATATTAGTGTTTAGTGTCCCTATTTAATTTGAAGAACATACCTAAACCAGAGCAATTCTTTGTGGAAGTTATCCAGAGATAAACTGGAAAAACCAAGTAGAAACAAATGAAAAATGCCATTAATAATAGACAATCATCATCATCCTTAACAATCATAAAAGATGCTTCATCAACAACAGTTCTGTAACAGTTCTCATAGTGGTGGTGCATGCAACAGAGATTTTTAAAATATACAATTCAAGACTTTAGAAAATCTATGTGAATGGTTTAAATGGTAACAATTATAACTTTCACTTATTTATCAAATTAAATTAACTTTACATAGTCTTTCTAGATTTTACATTCCCTCAGCAACCTAATTTCCTTACAAATATATAAGGGTTGTCCTTAAAATAATGCAAAAGTGGACATAACTTTTGTGCCATCATCAAGTTCTCAAAAGGGCCACATGCTGTCCGACATCCACAGAAGGTTACAGAAATGACACCATTGACAAGAGTAATATGCACAGATGGATAAAAAGTTTAAAGAAGACAAAACACACAATGGGAGAACATCAACTGTGACCATTGACATGACTTGTCAGTCATTGGACAGATTGATTCATATTTCATTATCTCACTTTTTATCATTTAACACTTATTTTAGTAAAATAGTAGAACTCATCATCATCAATACAATCAACTGACATCATATCTACACCTGTTATGTCTGTCATTTATACAACTCTGTTCTTTTCATCTTATATCATCAAGTGTTGATATTAGTAGTTGTCTCCTCTTCTCCCACCTGCCTAGTCACCTACTCGGAGAGCCGAGTATATCCTATATAGTAAGACGACTCTTTTTGGCCCTTTATCATATTCTAACCTCTCACCTGGCACACAGTCACTTACCTTGGTTCCACTCCCTCTCTTAACTAAGAGGTCCTTATCTTGCAAGTTACTTGCCGATTCTGCTGGTGCTGATTCCACATAAAAAGCACCTGTGCCGGTACCCCGTAAAAGCACCCAGTACACTCTGTATAGTGGTTGGCATTAGGAAGGGCATCCAGCCATAGAAACCATGCCAAAACAGACAAATGAAGCCTGGTGCAAATCTCCGGCTTGCCAACTCCTGTCAAACTATCCAACCCATGCCAGCATGGAAAACGGATGTTAAAGGATGATGATGATGATGATGATGATCTCTTTGAATAATGCAATACTGTTTCTGACCCAAGGCCAGCAATTCTGAGGAGAAGAGTTACTTGATTACATCAACCCCAGTACTTGATTGATACTTTATTTTACTGGCCCTTGAGGTATGAAAGGCAAAGTTGACCTCGGTAGGATTTGAACTTTGAATGTAAGAGCTGGAATACAAGACATCTTGCCCAATGTGCTAATGATTCTGCCAACCCATGATAGAGTAAATAATATTAGTGTTATAGAACTGGGTAAGGTAGAAGTACTGGTAGTCTGTGGTATTTGGGTAAATATTAATCTACCATATCCCTCAATTTAGCATATCACACGGGGGTGGGGGGACAGTGGTTCTTATAAGCCATCAAATACTGTAAATCAATCCAAGAGGAGTGTATTCTAGTTTAAAATAAAGAAATAAATGGGTTAACTAGAAAACAAAGTTCTTATTTCCATGGCCCTTCAGATGATAACTAATGCTATTCTTCAATCTCCAGATAGGAACCCTTTTTTCCAGTGTCACCATACACACAATAAAATGGGAATTAAAAACAATAAAGTGCCAGAAAAATCATAAAGATTCATTGCAGAATTCTCTATCAAGTATGTAAATAGCAGAATGGTGTTAATTAAAAGTATCATTTTATGGGACATTAAAAAAAATATAATACTTACATCCTGAGTTAGGGCCATAAATTGTTTAAGCAATTCCTTCGCAAATTCCAAATTACAAGCAACATCACCATACTTGTTAATTGCTTCCTGTTTAATGAAATACAATATTTAGATAAAGGCAAGTCATTTTTTCAAAATCTCTTATTAAAATCTTCAAATTAATTAACACTCTTTAAATTGACAAAATGATTACTTTTTTAAGTCACTCAAAATCAGATTCTTTAAAATAATGATTTTAACATTGTAATTTGATTATGAATCATCATCATCATTTTAACATCCATATTTCTATGCTTGCATGGGTCAGATAGAATTTATTGAAGTAGATTTTCCACACACTATAAAGTGGTTGGCATTAGGAAGGGCTTCCGGCCGTAAAAACCAAGCCAAATCAGACTGGAACCTGGTACAGCCCTCTGGCTTGCCAGCTCTGGTCAAACCGTCCAATCCATGCCAGCATGGAAAATGGATGTTAAAGGACGATAATGATGATATACACACACCACACCATGGACTTACATACAGTTTCCATACAGTTTCCATTTACTAAATTTCCCTCAGACGTATCAACCCAAGGCCATATTAAACAACACTGGCCCAAGATGTCATACAGAGATTGAACTTAAACCCACAGAACTGCAATGTCAACTTAACCCTGCAGTTATTTCAGATTTTATACCAGCCAATAAGAGAGAATCTAGTAGTGTCTCAACTTGCTAAAAGTAGTAGCCAAATCTAACAGGATGGCCATGGATGGCTGGATTACTTCCAATCATAAACCTGCTTGCTGAGTAAAGACAACATCAACAGATCCTCATTCAAGAATATCTGATATGTTATGATACATCACATCTAAAGGTGGAGTCAGGACAAAACAATCTGAAATAAGGAATCAAATGCCAAAAAAAAGAGAGACAATTTATTAGAAAAGGGGGAAAAACAACAAACTGTTTCTGTAGTTGCTTATGGTCAAAGTCACTGTGGGCAATCAGTGTTGGAGTGTGTGGCTGTGTGGGGGGTTTCAAGTGTTCTGTAATATGAGCAACAGATATCCTTGTGTAAAACTTACAGTCATTACAACTACTGACATTTAGTCATGGTGTCACTGTTTAACCCATTAGCATTCACATTATTCCATCAAAAGTAATGCTTATTTATTCACATTGCATTGAATTAATCATGCATTAACTTGTAACTTCGAGATTTCAATGACGTGATTGTTTATTTTTAGAATGATATTGTATGGTTGGTGAATGTATTGTATGGTCAGTTTGAACATAAAACTGGTAGAATATTTTGGCCAGATATGGTCTGTTCAAATGCTAAAGGGTTGAAGACCAGGTTGTTTGGTTTTTTGCATTCCCATGCCTTTCATAGCTGTTTGAGCCATAGATACCATCATGCCCCAAACTACTGAGATTGTGAGAGTTATCATATGTAAATAAACCAGAAAATAAATTCCCCCTCCTTTATGTCACTTGCCTTGCTTCAAGGTTTGATACAGTTGTTGTAAGTGTATAGCCACAGGTGGTCCTGAATGAACAAACCTAAAACAACAACAATCGCAGTAAGCCAGCCAATGACAAAGATTCAACACAATAACTTGACCTGGTTGAAATAGCAGTGAAATTGCCATCAAATTATACTACCATCTTAAAGAGAAAAAACTGCTTTAACTGTGCAGTCCTTTGTATATGAAAAGAACTCAGAATAGCTGAAATTCTCTTTATATCCAATCTGAAAACCTCCGAAATTACAATTCTATAATCATTTTGCAATCATCGGAAGATACAGTTCATTCAATGGAAACTTATATAAAATTTTATAAACTCAAAGAAATTTCAAATTTAATTTTAAAACTGGACTTGTGAGTATGCTCTTAATTTCTCATGACTTGTTTCAAAGACATGGTTAATTCCTCCATACCTGTATTAAATACATTAAATCCACACACACTCACACAGATATACCGAAGTTTGTGCAACAAAGTGCACCTTTTTGACTCCTACATCAAAAGTATTGACCCTGATTTCATCACAGTCACAGAAACATGAGCACACTCTCTACTTTGTGATGGTGTTTTTATCGTAATTGGTTACAACCTGTGTCACAAAGGATGTGCTAATCGTCGTGAAGGTGGCATGATGATCTACATTCGGTCAAACTTTTCAGCAATTCCTTGTGATGATCTGAACAAATCACAACACGAGGAACTCTTTTGCGAATTACGCATAAACGCGTCAACACTGATACTTGGAGTTGTCTATCGCCCACCAAATTACCATCAAGACACACAGCTTTTTGAAATCCTCAGGGCCACATCTAGGAAAACAGCCACTTAGTTTTTCCTTGCTGGTGACTTCAACTACCCTAAAATTGATTGGGAAACCAATCTGTCTCTTATAGGCAGAAATAAGAAGCACCACCACCCCCCAAACCACTCGCTTTGATTGGAACAAAGCAGACTGGAAATGTTACCGTGATGAGTTACAACACCCAAACTGGTCTGAGTTTTACGATTCTGGGGACGTCAATACTGTTTTTCAAAATATCCTCAGTGTAATCTGGGCTGCATATGTGAAGCATCAGTACTGCGCAAACGTTCTAAAAATCAAAAAAGTGCAATTTGGGAGACTGCAGCAGTCCTACTTGCCAGGAAAGATCGTTGTAATACTGAACAGAAATATAGACAGCATAGAACAGATGAGAATTTAAAAAAATGCAATAGATCATCCAACCACCTCAAGCAAGTGACAAAAACGGCAGTGCTTGAGTTTGAACAACATATAGCAACCAACCCCGACAGCAAAGTCTTCTGGAAATATGTACATTCGAAGCAGAGACCTCACTCTCCAGTTGGCCCTCTCTACAATCCCCACACAGATCGGATCACTGATGATCCCAAGGAATGTGC
>JAOPUL010000839.1:18166838-18185060 GCA_027564515.1 Octopus rubescens | reverse complement strand
TGTGAGGTGAATCCGGCCACCCCCGTTCACGGGGACAAAACCGGATTTTAAACTCTGGAAGAAGAAGAAGAAGAAGAGATCAGTGAAGGTATTCTTGTTTCCCATCTTTCATGAAAAATGTTCTGTCATGGGGAAATATTACTGTGCTTGGAAGTAGGTGAGGGTTGGTTATAGGAAGGGCATCCAGCTATAGAAAATCTGTCTCAGTAAACTTCATCTGACCCATTCAAACAAGGAGAAGTGGGCGTCGTCACCACCACCACCACCATCTGATGATGGTCAGTTAATTTCATGAAGCAGCAGATATTGCAACATAGAGAAAGTCACACTTAAGAACATATTTAGAATAAATCCTTTATTGATCCCATTTATAGGATATCTTTTAGAAATCTTTTATAATTCCTTCATGAAAGAATCCAATCCAACACAGGTGGAAAATACTTATGATTGTATGCATGTCCAATAACATAGGCTTTCAGGTCTACCTATGTTAATAGCCACATTTTAATGTTAAATTTGCCAGTCTCTCTAGGTAAGACTAACATTTTCCAACAAGTTGCAAAAGTGGGTGACACTGAGCTATATTCATATGTATTAACACATGATAGAGATTTCATAGCAATACAGAACATTCATGATGAAATCCTTCATAAACTCTTTTTTTAATCTGACGGCTAGTGTCTGAAATGGCTATTTTAGAGCCAAGAAGTGGGAATCTTTCAAGCACAGGGAGAGTTGTATATGCAACGTGTATATTGGAAGCACATATATTTGATAGAGAGAACAACAGTTCTGAACCAGTTTAGCTTCTAATCATATTCATTATATACAGTGAAAAATGATATATTTAGGTGAATGTGTAATTATTCAATTATTCTGTTATGTCAGGTGAAAAGATATGGTTTCAACAACTTTAGAGAACGAGAATAATGTTGAGCAATATAGTATAGATTTTCAAGTATCCTCATTCAGTATTTTAGTAAAATTAATTCTACTTTAAGTACTTCTAAACATGGAATTGACATTTTCAATCAAAAAGGGATGTTGCTCTTATACAATAACGGAAAACCTCAAGTTACTCAAGAAAATATTGAAGCTTTTGCCTCATCCTCTTTACTCTCTTGACATTGCTGCATTTGACTATCATATTTTCAGATCATTTCAACTTTATTTAATGAGAAAACAGTTTATTAATTGTGAAGAGGTTAAACATTTTATTGAGCATTTCTTTGCTTCAATGCAATGTAGATGTTCATGTCTAGAGGATCAACAATTTGCCAAATAGATGGGTTTATGCTTTTTGTTAAACACTTAGATTATGCTGTCAATTAATAATTCCCACTTTTAGAAATGAGTGTTTCATTAGCTTTCAGTATCCTCCTATAAACTTGAAAATGGATATGGAAAGCCTCTCTAGAAAATTACTTTAAAATTCTGTCCATTTTTACTTCACAGTCAACAGATATTATCTTTGGCTTGATTTGTTAACAAAACAAATAGGGTCTGACTGAAAAAATAATTTGGGAATTAATATAAAATGTTGGACAACAGCATGCTCATGTAGTAAGTTCTTAATGAAGAGTCAGCAACAAGTTCTTTTTCTTTTCAGATTAAATTATTTTAGAGATATTAAAGTTTTTAGAAAAGGCATCAATGTTGTAGCTTTGCATTCTGCTAATCATGTTTTTGGTAAAAATGAAGAAAAAATTATAATTCTTAGATATTTAGAGTTTTCTTCCTTCTTATATGATGAGAATAATCTGAAGAAGTGCCTCATAATTTTTGCTTACTTCAGTCAAAAAATATTGCCTTAGACTTTAAAACTAGCAGAAAGTAAGTTAAGAAACTAAATGTCAGTTTAGTTTACAGCTCAACTAACTGCTAGTTTGTAATGAAACTTCTTGGTACATAACAAGACCACATCTTAAAGACTAGCCTTTCTCTTTAGAGGCCATCCCCCAACAATTACTAACTCTCTATAAAACTTAGGTGAGACTCACAATTGAGTAAAGCCACAACATTTGTGACAGTTTTGCTGTTATACAGGCACTCATACATATTCTAGACTGCATCCAGTGAAATGCCTATCAACCGACTGGTCTTGAGCCACTCACAGATACTCCAGCTTCTGTCTAGAGACAGGCTCTATCCCCTCTCTGCCTTTCTTAGTTACTACAATGACCTTTTCTCCACTAAACTAGTTGTACCACATATACTCAGACACTTTTTGATTTACTCATCTCTCCTTCTCTCATTACCCATCTTGTGTTCAGCCCCTTCCAGGCCTTAAACTAATCCCTATTCCCAGTCCTTACTCCCCAGAATGTTGGTACACTGTACATGTCTTTCTTGAATGCATTAATTTGCAACAGTTTATGTAGAATGTTAACAGGGCATCAATTTCCATGGTCATTTACTCTTCACCCATCAGACCTAACTTAATAATAATAAAACAAAAATCAACATGACGTCTCAAATTTGTTGAATTGAAATAATGTGATGGGTGAATTTTTTTTTACTCGGCACAAAACATGATAGGGAACAACTGAGTTTGTATATTACTGGTCTAAGATAAAAATGAATTCAGGCAGGTTTGAAACCAGTCAGCACTGAATTAGATATGTGGCAGATTTAATGGCAAACACTATAAAAGATTTCATGATTGGTTCTTTTTCTCATCTATTTTCAGTCAATCAGATTCTTTCCTTTTGGTATGAGTCACATTTACTGACAGACTATGCTTACTAAGTGATTCTTAACTGATCAGTGGTCACTGTTTCCCATTGGTGAATAAAAGTTACACAGAGGAGAGACCAGTTATTTTGAGCCACCCAAATTTTACAAATACATTTTCCTTATCAAACTTGAGTTGTCTCATGACTATCAGATCCTCTTGTTGGTCTGTAAGGGACACTCTCTCATAGTCCCTTTGAAAACAATGTCCACTCAACCAAAAGCCTTAGAAGTTGTCTTCAGAACAACAACAGTTTCTGTGTGTGAATTCTAAACAGACTTTTGATTGTCGACCCAAAACTGACCACCACGAAAGCCAGTATATTTCCTACTAATTGGCATCACCAACTTAGATACTGAAAACATCAATATCATGTCAGAAAAGCATTTTAACTTTATTTTGAACACACTGAGTTCATAAAACAATTCATTGAAGATTAGATATTTCTGGCCCTCAAAATAAAGACATTTCAGTTACTATTCTGCTCACAATTGCCTTAACTTCAAACTGTTCTTTGGCTGTTTGCATCATTAAACATTTCTGGTTTTACTGTTGAATCCTGTTGTACCATCAGAACAGCTTTGCATTATTTAACATTGTTGGATACATGTTTACAATTATCATATTTGGTTAAAATGTAAACAAACTTATTAACAATTGACTATTGCCTGTTTTGTACACATAAACATTTTTCTGTATCCATATGCTTTCTATTTTGTAATATTCAGGCTAATATAATGTTTTCATTTTCCCTTTAACATGTCCTGAACTTGATCTTTGTCTGAAACCTGATTCTGTCAGAAATTCTTCTTTTAAATATTACTGTCATATGATAATCTATTGAAACTTGTAGAATTTTGTGTATTGTTCAAATGTAATTATTACCACTTATTTCAAATATTTTTTTCAAATATATGCTTTGGAATTTAGATTTCTACAATGAAAGCAGTAATAGTGGAGTGAGATATTACTGGCAACTTTCATAACCTATTTAATTTGTTGGTGGATTACATCTTTCATCCGGTGATGTTTGAGACATTCGAGGGACAAAGAAGTTTTTGATTTTGTTAGCATCCCATCTCAATGAAGCATCCTATGACAGTCCTGAAACTCCTTAGCTGTTTCAATTCACATCTCTAGTTTGATTAGTGTCAGAAAAGTTAATTGGTTATTTCATTTGAGAATATCATAATAAAAATTCAGACCAACAATTAATGAAAAAAACAACAACACAATTTACAAAAGTAAACAGTGAGAATGGCAAAAAATAGTTGTAAAGAAGGGAAGAAATCAGTAAATAAATAAACAAAGCATGCACAGTCTCTTAGTTATACATGAGTCTAACGGACACTGCTTTTCCTCTCTAAAGATTGTTCTGAAAACCCAAAACATTCATGGCATTATTGCAGATAATTGCAAGGCTGAGGTACTGGAATAGCAAAAGCACACTCATAAGTAGGATGTTAACAAAATCAAAACCTTCCATGTCACCTGTTCAGCTCCTCTAAATATCTCAAGAATCACAGTTTAATGACATTTCTGGGTTTTATTACATTTATTAGCAATTACCACCTCCACTGCAGCAATGTGTGATGGAACTAAAGAGTCACTAATAGGGGTATCTACCTTGAACCCAAAGGCAAACAATGAATCTGTCAAGTCTCTTCCCATTGTCCTTGTACAATCCTACCAGCTTCAGAATTAGAATTTGGGGATATTTACCCCAGCGAGGGCTCTTTTAATGATTAGGTTTATCTGATTGTGGGAATCAACACAACATTGTGTAGCAACATACTATATTCAGTGAACATAGTATAAAAGTCATCGACAGCTGTCCGTCGTAGGTCACCATTGACTATTCTGTTCAGAACAAAATGCCTTGAACAGTGAGTAAGGTAGTTAGCATCATCCTCCCACCAGACTGCCTCTCTGAGCCTCCATGCCAGGTCCCAAGGTGTGTACAAGAGTACAACAAGCATGGCTACCCTACAGTAGCAGCTCACTTGCTTGTTGACACCCAACTGTTGTCTGATGGTACAGATCTTCTGTTTGCAATAACCTTCAGGCTGTTGGTCAAGGACTCCTCTGCCTTGTCAGTTGCTCAACATCCTGCTGATGACCTTTGGTGGTAACTGTCCTAATCTGCTGATTTTGGCCCATGTTTCAACCAATTGTTGTTCTGATGGTGTTTTTTTTTTTCTTCTTTAGACTTATTGATGGATTCTGAGGTGACTGATGAGTCCAATTCTTGCTTGGAAGTTCCTTCCATAAGTGGGACAGGTGGCTCTGGATGGAAGGTCCCTTCTTGGTCTATCTTTTCTGCACCTCCTCTTTTCTTCAGCTGTTTCTAGATTATGATAGATTCAATGAAGGTTATGTTGGCTTCTTTCAATACGCTGATGTTTGTCCTTCTTTCTTCCC
Organism: Octopus rubescens; assembly: GCA_027564515.1. Classification (NCBI taxonomy): domain Eukaryota; kingdom Metazoa; phylum Mollusca; class Cephalopoda; order Octopoda; family Octopodidae; genus Octopus; species Octopus rubescens. The sequence continues at coordinate 18,179,905 of JAOPUL010000839.1, read as the reverse complement.
AGCTGATGTTGAGAATACTTCAAAGGCAGCATTGGTGGTACCTTTCAAGAGCTTTTGTGTCTTCTGTACGTAGTCCAGGTTTCAGATACATATTGGAGAGTGGGGATGACCACTGCCTTGTATCCCATCATTTTTGTGTCAGTTCAAATGTCTCGATCCAAGAACACTCTCATTCGGAGACTGCCAAAGGCTGGACTGGCACTTTTGAGATGATGCTGGATTTCATCATCGATGTCAGCATTGGCAGAGAAATAACTTTCTAAAACTGCACTCTTAGTCCAATGGCTTGTTGCACACAGTTTGCCTCGACTGGTGATGGTTGGAAGATGACTTGTATTATATTGCAATTGGTGGTGAGTCCCAGTTTTCTGTAGCCTTCATTGAAAGCATTGAGGATGTTGCAAATTTTCTTCAGATAATGCCACAATGCTGTTGTTGTCGGCATATTAAAATTCAATGATGGAGCATTTTGAGATTCTGTTTTTGGACTTCAATCAGACAAGATTGAAATGCTTGCCATTAGTTCAATAAATAATTTAAATTCCTTGTGGAAGATCCCCTTTGATGATTTCAATGATGGTGACAATGAAAACAGGGAAAAGTGTGGGAGCTATGATGCAGCCTTGTTTCACACCTGTGCTTACTTGAAATGGTTCACTGTCACTGTTGTTGACTAGAACCCTCGCATGCATGTTGTCACGGAGAAGCCAAAGGATCCAAATGTATTTATCAGGGCATGGATAAGATGTCCCCACAAGAGGTGAAACTGAGTCAAAGGCCTTAGTAAGATCAATAAATGCCATGTATGAAGTTTGAACTTGTTCACGGCACTTCTCTTGCAGTTGTCACATGGTAAAAATCAAATCTGTCATTCAGCATAATACTCTGAGTCCAGCTTGCATGTCTGGAAGGATCTTCTCAATAATTGGTTTCAGTCTGTTATTCAAAAATATGCCAGGATCTTTCTTGCAGTTGCTAATGGAAATTCCTCGATAGTTTCCACAGAATGGACTATCTCCATTCTTCTTATAGATGGTAACAATATTTGAATCTCTGAGATCAGGTGGAATTTCCTCATTTATCCAAATTTTGGTCAGGAGCTGATGACGTTGGAAATGAATCAACTTTCCTCTTGATTCGAAGGCCTCAGCCAATATTCCATCTGGTCCTGCAGCTTTGTTATTTTTGAAGCCTTTGATGGCTTCTTTGGTTTCATCTAGGGTTGGGATTTGCAGAGGGAATGTTCCACTGGTTGTTTTGGGATGTTGTTTACTACATATTGGTAAAAGGTGACAGGTTAGTTCATCAAATCCTCAAAGTGTTCCTTTGACCTGGTGTTGATAGCAACATTGAATTTAAAGATGGTGTTACAATCTTTGATTTTGAGAGGGGCCTGAACATGCATTAAAGAACCAAAGATGGCCTTAGGTGCATTGAAGAAGCAGTGTGTATTGTTGGCATCAACTAGCTGTTGAATTTCATGAGCCTTTTCCATCCACCATTGATTTTTTTTTTAGGTATTGGGTAACCCATTGAATGGCAGCTTTGACTTCTTGCTACTTTTCCCAGACTGTTGACCATTTTGTAGAGCAATGGAGGCATTCTTTTTGTTGTTGATGAGTTGTTGAAGCTGTTCATCATTTTCGTCAAACTAGTCTTGATGTTTCCTGGTCTTGAAACCAAATGTTTCTTTGCAGGTGGTGATGGAATTTTTCAGCTGGTTCCAGTGTTCTTCGACCGTTTATGGCAATGTTTGGGGCAGATGTTCTTGGAGATTTTGCTTGAATCATCTCTTCCATTTGGCATCCTGAAGTTTTTCAACATTGAATTTCTGGTTTTGGTGCTTCCTTTTTTGTTGAATCTTTATTTTCATGGAGGAGGAGATGAGATGATGGTCTGTCCAACATTCATCTGCACCAGTGACAGCTTGAGTCTTCAGCACATTTAATGGTCATGGGATCTTATAATGAAACAGTCAATCAGGTATCAGTGTTTTGAACAGGGATGTTGCTATGAAGTTGTTTTTCTGGTGAAATAAGCTTCATCTTCCTCCTGTTGTAACTAATTCTTGCAGGGAAGGAGAAAATGCTACACACCAAAAAGGAGCAAGCATGAATGGATAAAAGGAAGCAAGGGAAAGTTAAAGAAGAGTATTTACATAAACCCAGACTCCTGAATCAGTGAGTTTAATATTGATCCAGCTTTTGTCAAAGAGTTGCAAGCACAGTAAGAATCTGAACAAGGAACTAGCTCTCAGAATGTAAACTAAATTAGGGATAGATATTCTTAAGAATACAAAAAATTCTTGACAATGCCTCTGAGCTTTCATACCTTAAAAAGAAAGGTGGGTTTGAAAGTATGTTTGGAAGTTGGAGCTCTAAGGGAACCCATACTGAGTGAGAGAGACCATGATGGAAAGGAATAATTCAGTGATGAGATCCATTGTAGCCTGACATAGTGAAGATGAAAGTTTGAGTATCCAAATGATTTACTTCAAAATTCTATGACTAAGTTCTTCAATTATCAACTTTGCTGTTGTGTGTAGCCTGTCTGAGGATTTTCCTAAGCAAACATCAACAAAGTACAGAGCAAACATCTTGGAAATCGAAATTAGACCCAAGCTATATCATCAATATGCAGTGCAGGACCAAGTGGATTACCTTGTTGATTTCCCAAGACAGAAAAAAGAATGAACTGCTAAGCCTACCCAGCAGAGTGTTAGAGCTCTTTATTTAGTTTATTGATTTAATGATTTCGTTTTTTCTCTCACTTATTTTTAGAGTCATTTTTTTTACTGTTTACTTTCGAAATTTGTGTTCTTTTTCGATAAACTGAATAATTAATTCCCAACAATAAAAAAAAATCCTGTCGATAAAATAGATCCTCAACGTATCGTTCTCGAAAATTAAAATGCTGGGTATTTTTTCACTACTACACTTGTCTCACTAGTTGCAATAATAAAACTGCACCATAAAAGGGCGCGGAATTGGGGTGCAAAATTTAAATGTTTTGGACAGAAGAAAACAACTACCTAATTTCTGGCAAATTTTCTCCTTTATAAGGTAGCAAAAGCTATTCCGATAGTCGGCCGATCGAAGTTTACACCTGACCTACAAGATGAATGTAAATAATATAAATTTACCATATGACGAAATAAAGGAAAACAACAATGAACAAGATAGTTGTTAGGGATGGGGGGAGAGAGGAGGAGGGAGAGAGAGAGAAAGAAAGAAAAAGAGAGGGAGAGACACAGAGAGTAAGCATGAAAAAGAGAGGGAGGGAGAGAGACAGAAAGAGAAAGAAAGAACAAGAGAGGGAGAGTGAAAGTGTAATAAAAACTAAAATAAAACAAAAAACAAAAGAATTGTTGTGGTTTGACAAAATTAGGTTGGTTACCAACGGAAGAGAAAGAAAATTCGAGTGTTAGAAAAGAACTTTTGCAGTCATTATTAAATCTAATTAACAAATCGCTTTAATGGACTTGGTACTTTCCATTTAACAATCAAACCAGAAACATTGTTTTGTTGGTTCCCGGTTAAACTTTCAACATTCAACTTTACTTCCCAAACAATCTTCTCGTATTTTCTTTTAATCTTATCAATGTAAGTTGGCAATTTTTCTCGTCTTATATCAACTAACTTTTTACTTTATGTCACAACCTAAATTATCCAATTATGTTAATTGTATCTACAGTAATTAATTTTATTGCTTTTTCTCTCCCTCATTTACCCACTTCTTTGTTTCCTTTATTTCAGTATAATAAATAAGTAAATAATAATGGTTTCAAATTTTGGCAGAGCACCAGCAGTTTTTGAGAGGAGGGGGAAGTCGATTATATCGACCCTCGTACTTGACTGGTACTTATTTTAGTGATCCCGTAGGATTAAAGGCAAAGTCGACCTCGGCGGAATTTGAATTCAGAATAGTAATAATATTATTCAATGCAATTATTCGGACCAGGCTCCAGTTTAACTTTGTCGTCGAATAATTTCTTTCTTTCAAATATTAAACTATACTGTTTGAAGATTTTATTTCATGCTTTATAATTATTAGTTTTGTAATTAACGGGGGACACTTTACCTTGGACATAACAATTACCATTAAATCGTTCTTACATGTTGTAATTAACAATATTAATATGTTTTATTAATAAACAAACACGTGTTTTCAGTTTAAATCTGCTGATTAAAATACATTTTAACCATAGACAGTAAACTAATCAACCTCGATATTAGACAGCTTGTTTTTGCTTTTTTGACCGAAAGATTTATATACTTAAATTACAATTAAATAATGATAAAGTTGTATCCTAAGTAAATGTAACGAATGTCGACCTTTGACTCTCGAATAATCCACTTAAATATTGTTATCAGCGTAGTGGTGTGCAACCTTTTTCTAGCAAAGACCTCGATATTTTTATATCATCCGTGCCCCACTCAATATAAATGTAATTCAAGCAATAAAGAAAAACAAATTAAGGTACAAATATAAAATCCTATAACAAAAAAAATAGTTTGTGAAAACTGGAGATCGATATAAGAACAACTTGGTCTTGCTCCAGTTTTGTGCCCACAACGTAAAAACACCGTCAATATTTAATATTACTATATTGTCCTGAGTACCAGTTACGAACTGGAGTCGATAAAATCGACTACTCCCCTCCCCCAAAATTCCAGGCCTTCGTGCCCAGTATAGAATGGAATATTACTACATTGTCCGTTGTTTTATAAATGGAATATTACTACATTGTCCGTTGTTTTATAAATGGAATAAATAACAAAATATTTAATCGAAATTAAAAAATTTAGGGACATATTTCTGTTATTGTGAGTTTGATAATGAAACCAAAACAATCTGAGCAAAATATAAAAATACACTTGGGTATCTCGAGTAAGCGAAACGATCCGCCAAATTAAGAATAAAGTTAATCAAATTAACACACATCGTTACATACATTCTTCCGTGTCCCGGTGTAAAGACTTTAAGTTACCCTCATTTCAAATTACTCCGGCACAGTTCACATTACTTCCTCTCTGATTTCCCTACAATGACAAATTTTTACGCTTACTCCCTGATAAAGTTTATACCATTAAACTCGTTTAACATTCAAAATTGGATTCTAATCTTAAAATATAAAAAAATAAATAAAAAAAATAATAATAATAAAAAATGGATTTTTAAACATCCCTAACATTTATATGATGCCTTAAAAAAATACTTTGAACATCAGAGATTCCGAGTCCGTAATGGCGGTCTTTCGGAGAAGGTATATCAAAACTGAAAGTATTTGTTCGGCAATTTCCGTAAAATTTTTTATTTCTTTAATTTCTTTTTCTGCTGAATCGCTTATGTTTATGTATTTTGTGTATGTGTTTATGTGCATGTATGTATGTGTTTTAAGACGTACACACACACACACACACACACACACACACATACATACATACATACATACATACATACATACTCAAAAAATACATAAACAAGCGTTTCAGCTGAAAAAAAAATTTCATGAAATAAAAATGTTTTAAGGAGAAATGCTTTCAGTTTTGAGATACTTTCTCCGAAAGATCGTGCAAAACAAAATATACATGCATACATAGATGGTCTTGCCTCCTTGACAAAAAACCTCTCAATTTCTTTTCTAATTGTATTCTAAATATTTTCTTATTGGAAGTTACTGTTATTAAAAGTTACAGGAAAAAAATTATTATGATAATAACAATAAAAATATTAATTATCAATAATTCTTTTATTTGCCACCTGGGCAACGAACATTCAAGCAAGAATTTGAGGTGGGTAATCTGAAATCATGGGTGTTGGATGAAATCCATTTCTTACACCCCCACCCTGTAATCTGAACTCGATTTCAAGTTACTGGGAGTTAAGTTGAATAAGGTGGGGGCAATTAAATTTGAAATGGCTACACCTGTGCTGTATCAAAGATGTTGGTCTTCATCCTATCCACATATTAATGGTCCTGTAAGCTTCCTTGTTGCATTGTTCATAGCACTGATTGTGGCACATATTGTGTTTATGTATGATATAACCCATCTCTATCCAGGTCTAACTATAGCCGATCTCTTTGAAAGCAGTGTCTTTTATTTAGTGCCTCAGAAGGGATGAAAGGCAAAGTTGAGTGCAGAAGGGGCAGAACAGATACTTTTCTACCAACTCTACCGATTCGCTAGCATACACATGTTATTTATAGAGTTATGAAATAAGTTTATTAAGCAAAATAAAAATACAATACAGGCACTTGTATATTAAGTAATATAATGGGTAACTTATTTATACAATATAGTCTCATAACAGCCAAGTCATTTTTCTGAACAGTTTCCTGTTGAAGAACCTTCCAAGTATGGAAAGGTATATATAGTAGTAGTTATATACTGTACCTTAACCCCACTAAGAAAAAGTGCCATTGTAAGGTTATATGATTCACATCCTTATTTTCTCTTAATGTTAAATCTTACATAGGTAGAGTCTTCCTAAATTATTGGATAATCATTTCCTATAGACACTTTAGTACAGGAAAGTTTTCAGTAGGCATACTTTGAGGGTCTCTTTTAGTTGTGCACTTAATGAAACAAGCATTAGTAAATAGGTCCCAACCAAACACAGACATGCTGTTCCTTCAGAGGTAATGCCACATACCCACTAAATGGTGAATTTAACATAGAGGCCATTGTTTATGAGGCAAAGATACATAAAAAATCCCAGTGGGATGGTGCAAGAGATATGTGGGTGCAATGAAAAGACTCTTCAAGGCCAGACTCAACTGTCACAAGTCCTCTTTTAAATGTCTTAATGTCACAACATTGGCGAGATCTATATGGCTATTGAAAGAAACTGTTGCACAGTATAACATCAACTGAATATGACTGGCATAAGTGCAGACCATACTTCAACAGTAATAAGAAGTGCATCTTTGTTTGGCAGACAAAAATATTATATTGAAGAATTTCCTCTATTCTTCAACCTATCTGAACTCTAAAAGTGAAGTGTTTTATCCTTGTCTTCATGACTAGGAATATGTCTTAGTCAACTGGTCAGTTTCACTCTAACAGTAAAGGTTGGTTCCTCTTCCATTAGAAGTCATCTTGTCATAAATAAGAAACTTATTTTCCTCCCACAACCAGTGCTTATACACACCAATTAATTGAAAACATGAGGAAGGTGTAAAGCTCTTGGTGGTCTATGGTACAACAAATCTAACAAGTTACAACTCCTACTTCAAGAAACCAGCCAACTACCTCGTCACATACTAATCTGTTGAACACTAGTCAGGTAGATCAGTCTCAGTAGAAAACAGGGCAGAAGGGCCACAGTAAATACTAAAATCTTTCCTGGTGAAGAATGTACTATGTGACATAGATAAGTGACTTGTGACTTCACAATCAGAGCTAGGCAGACACAGAAATGAAAGATGATATGGAGAAAGAAGATACATAAACTTAAAGATCCCACAGTTGGGAATAGGTTCAGATAAATTCTAATTAATGCATGACTGTAGGGAGAATGGTTTAAATACCTGTAGCACAGATGACACCTGGAAAAAGATTACAGATAAGCCAAGCTGAAGTTAGCATTGTGGTGGAGTGGCATGGTTGGTAGGGTGGTAAAAGCTAAGAGAAAGGCATGGAAAACCTGGAAGGAAAATGGTAGTAAGAAGCATTATCAAATGGCTAGAAGGGCAACTAAGTGACAGGTATACTTGGCTATGGGTGAGGTAGAAATGAAGAGATATGTGCATGTCCTGCAACATGAGGATCTGGGGGATGAAGTGTTAGGAACATGAAGCAGTGTGTTTGAGAGAACCAAGACACCATTGGTGAGAAGTGTATTTGAAGTGAGGAAGTCCTATTCACCATTGATATGAAAGACAAGTGGTTTAGAAGGGCTATTATGAGAGGCTGTTGAATGTAAGAGAATGCATGGAATAAAGAAGGGCTACCTCATGCTGACCCAACAGAGAGACTAGCATTTCAAGTTGACAGCAGTGAGGTAGATAAAACAAAGACATGAAGAGAAGGAAAACTAATGTCCATCAGGCATGAAGGTAGGGGCTCCATCAAATTCCAGTTCCCTCCTATTCATTATAGTCCTACAGACCAGCACTGATTGTCCATGAAAACTTCTATATGCTAACGATCTAGTTCTCATAGCTGAATCTATAGTGGAATTAGGGAGGAAATTCCAAGCATGGAAGCTAACCTTAAAATTATAATCTTAGCAAAGTGGAAGGTTTTAAATAAAGTGGGAGACAAAGGACTCTGCTATCTACAGGGAAATGGCCTTGAACAATATACAGAAAAGGAGTAGGTATTAACTCCATATGCTGTACCCAATGTAAGTTAAGGACACACAATCCTCATCCATTCACCTGCCTAACTGCAGTAATTAAATGTGAGTAGAGCTGTATCATTTTTTTCCCTGATACTAATTATCTTTCTCATTAGCCAAAACTATTTCATTTGATATCCATCCTACTTAATACTGCACCCCCTCCACATTTCTGTGCCATGAAATTGTCTCTCCTTTTCCATCACCATACATCTCTCACTCTCCCCAAACATTTACAATCTTGCAACCTACCCAACCACATGTTATCTCTTTTTCTCTCATCCTTTCTCTGTCTACTGTATTATTATTACTATTCTGCTACACTTCATCCTTTTCTGTACTGTCAGTCATCACCTACTCTTCCCTACCTTCCCTCCAACATATATTTATCACCCCCACCCCAACACTTGTTCTTCATTCACTATATTCCCCCATCTCTAATCATTCCTCACTCTCCTTATACACTCTTATAAGCTCTACACATCCACATTCCTGGTTTTTCTGTCTCCACTCCTACTCACTTCATATCTTGAGGGTCTACCCTGACCCATCATCATTATTTTACCTCTCTATTTCCACTATGGTCACTACCACCCTTTCTTTTATAATGAGAAGCCAGTGCTGGTGCCTCATAAAAAGCATCCAGTCCATACTGTAAAGTAGTTGGTGTTTGGAAGGGCATCCAGCTGTAAAAAACCATGCCAAGACAGGCCTTGTCGGTGCTGGTGCCATGTAAAAAGCACTCAGACCACTCTGTTAGGTGGTTGGTGTTAGGAAGGGCATCCAGCCGTAAAAACCATGCCAAAATAAACAGTGAAGCCTGGTGCAGTCTTCTGCCTAGCTAGCTCCTGTCAAACCGTACAACCCATGCCAGCATGGAAATCGGATGTTAAATGATGATGATGATGATGATGATGATGGCCATGTAGCTCCACTACAGCAAGAAGTTCTTTCCTGACCCCTTCTCTCATACTTTACTCTTTCATCTAGTATAAAGGCACTTCTCTCTCTACTCAGTCAAAGAGGATCTTATTCTTGCAGGTGTATGGTAACCTCACTTGTACTTAAGGCAGATATTGGAGCATGATGCAGGTGTCAGACTCATTATTTCCTGTCAAACTGTTCGACCTATGCCAGCATGGAGAGGGATGTCAAAAGATGATGGCAACTTCTGTTATACATACAGAAGAGTCTTTTGCAGATGTTTATTGAAAATAAATATAAAGACCATTGTGAAAAAGAAAAAAAATAGTGTTCAAAAAATGAAGTTGTTTGAGAAATTTGTTCTACACTGAGTTATATGACACTCCCAATAAATGATGACATGTTATATCTCATCCCACTTTTTAATTTCATCATCCATTTGTGGTCACCTCTTCTTCATTGCTACAGACATCAGCTGAGAGGCAACTGGTGATATGATATCATAAGGTCATAAGGTGTATAGTGATGTCATAAGGAGTATTGTTGGTGATGTTGGTGGGGGGGGGAGATGTAAATAAACAATCTGAAATATTAGTTTGCTAATTATATTCAGCCTCCCCTGCCCCACCTAAATACCACCAAGTAATAGTTCTACAAAGATTAATCAGAAAATAATTGACTAATAAAAGTGTGAGAATTTAATGTTTATTTCTAAGACTAATGTCCATCATAGGTGGACAGCCTTGAAAAAGGTTTATGCAGGGGGCAACCAATGAAATTTTGGGAGATCAAGAAATTAATTTAAAAGACAAAGTAACTGGTGTGAAATTGGTAGCCATAACAGAAAGTTGGCTAAATCATTGATATTTAGCAATCAAATGAGGAGTTGATTGCTTGTTTTAATTAGGATTTAGTAAACAAGCTGTGTCATAATGAATTAAAGCCTCATGTCACCAGTGATAATGTAAATAGATTTATATTTAAATATGAACATGTCCATGTGGGTGGGTCGTTATTAATATTACAGCTGGAGTATGTGGAAAATAAGAAAAAAATATAGACAAGTTTTGAATTAATATTGATTTCTGATCTTAGCACAGAATCTTTATTTGAGAGAGAGTCTGATTGATTAAATCAATTTCAGTGTCTTTATTAACCCAGAAATATGAAAGGCAAAGATAACCTCAGCTCGATTTCAACTTAGAACATAAAAGACCAAAAATACTACAAGGTATTTTGTCAAACCTCTACATTCTTTCTTAATATCATAAGAAAATATACCAAATATTAAATAAAACACTGCCATAACACAGATACCAAATCAGTTCTTTTTTTTTAAAAAGGCAGGATCTATTATTAGTCCCACAATAAAACCTGATTCTATAAGCAATCCATACATAGTGTGAATATATGGGAGATAAACCAACATTGAATTTAGCCATCATTAAACTACATTATACTTTATATATTCTCCCACATACAATATTGATGGACTTTGAATTTAGACAATACAAGGAAAACTTGATATTTTTGAATGACAACAATAATAGCAGTTTCAAATTTTGGCACAAGGCCAGCAATCTTAATGGGAAAGGGTTTAGTCTATTATACTGACACCCCCCACCCCCACCCCCCAGTATTTGTCTGGTACTTTATTTGGTAAAGTTGACCTGGTGATATTTGAACGATGAACATATAGAAGAGCATTTTGTCTGATGCGGCACTAAGGATTCTGCAAGCTCACCGCCATAATAATAATAATGATGATTTTCAAATTTTTAGCACCAGACCAGCAATTTCAGGGGAGGGGACTCAATTACATCAACCCCAGTGCTTAAATTGTACTTATTCTATCAACCCTGAATGGATGAAAGGCAAAGTTGACCTCGGCAGCATTTGAACTCAAAATGTAAAGTTGGAAGAAATGCCACTAAGCATTTTGTCTGCTGTAATAACAATTCTGTCAGGTTACCAATTTAATAAGAACAAGGTCACAGATTTGTAGAATAAGGAAAACTTTCAGGTGCATCAGTGAGTAGAACCCAACTGGTTCTATTGTATCAATCCAACTTAGATGAAGGACAAAAACTAAACAGAATCTGGTGATCTACTGTTTCTACCAGCCATCCAATATCATATTTACAGCCCTTTTAGTTAGTAAGAGAAACAAAGATGGAGAAACAGGGAGTCAAGTGTTACTGTGTTATACCATCAGTATTTTAGGATTGCAGTTTGATTGTAAACAGATAATAAAGAAATATTAATGCTGTTTAACCCCAGGTAAGCCCTGATCCATCAGACCTATTATTGCAACTGTGACCATCACAGTACTTTCATGAATACATTGTCCAGTACATTCTTGGAGTGATCCCTGCTGGATGTAGTCAAATGAACCACTCAAGTACAAACGGGATATCAATATGATTGAGGGTGGGTAAAACATAAAACAAAAATATCTAATCGACACAAGACGACACAATAATGGTGGGGACAGCTAATTGAATCACCCCCACCCCATGTACATGATTGATACTTTTAGATCAACTCCAGTATTTTAACTGAGCCAAATCCTTAGTATTTAATTAGTATTTTATTAATGAGATGCAAAAACCTAACAGAGAACAAAGAAAAAATAGAATCCGGCTAATTTAAATCGCCATTTAGATGTGAAAGCCATTTTGTAAAATACTAAATAAAACTATTAAAGAAATCATTATTTTTATTATCATTATCATTATTATTATAATACAGAAGATTATAAAATGAGAGGAGGTTGTATTGAGGTTAATACACAACATATGCTTCTGCGTATATAATCGATCAAAGCCAATTTATAAAGGTTAATGCTATTATATATTGAACTCTACGTAGCCAAATATACTGATGAAATAGACGTAAACATTTTAATAGAGTTTTTTGTTTTTGTTTTTTTTTTTTAATATTTCAGCCGTGAATAAAATAAGGTGAATGTTATTAAATTTAATGCTCCTACAACGACTACTACTATCATTAATCACAATAAAGGTTGGCCCTCTTTATTATCCGATCTCTCCTCATATTTGGGATATGAAAAGTTATTCAGTCGCTAGTCTAATAAGTAGCATTGAAACATTAAGTGTTCTAGAATGTCGACAATCAGCTGCTGCAAAAATCCATGTGCTGCTGCTTGGACATTGAATAATAATTCTTGAAAGACGAAGACACAAGAAATATAGGAGGAGGAGGAGGAAATAATGTTACATCAACGACAACATTGTAATTGAGAAATTAGCAAAATTCCAACACAATTTCCTCTCGGGTGTGTATATAAGCTATAAAACAATTTTAACCAAATAATGGCGAGACACTACCGTGTTGCCATGACTAGGAGATACTATGAAATATGCGGTGGAGGTCTTTATGTGAATATGTATGGAAAAGAATAGACGTTGCAAGGTGGCTCAACGAACGACAGTTTCGTGCATACTTATCAACAACAAATATTTTTTTCTCTGAATAATTCTTACTGATACAAGTAATAACAGTTTCTGACTAGATATTTGGAGGGGAAAGGATTAGTCGATACCGACCCCCCCAGTACTTGACTGCTAATTTATTTTATCGACCCTGGGAAAATGAAAAGCAAAGCTGATCTCGGCGGGATCGGAACTTCCGTAAAACCAGAAAAAATACTGCTAAGCATTTTGTCCGACGCGCCAATGATCAACATTAAATATATATATAGATAGATAGATAGATAGATAGATAGATAGATAGATAGATAGATAGAGAGATAGATAGATAGATAGATAGATAGA
>JAOPUL010000839.1:18135282-18151138 GCA_027564515.1 Octopus rubescens | reverse complement strand
TTGCCAGTTTCCAGTCAAACCATCTAACCCATGCCAGCATGGAAAACAGACGTTAAATGATGATGATGATGATGATACATGTATATATGTGTGTGTGTGTGTGTATATATATAGTAGAATAAGAAATAGAAAGTCCTTGGTACATATTATATATTTGAAAAAATGAATAGGAATGGCATTTCTGATCATTTTTCCACTTTAATAATTAGATGTTTATAAACTTTTAGGTGTTTACAAAGAGTGACTCTGATACGAGTTTCATGCCTTAGAGCATTCTTCAAAACTATAATTTTGTCATTCACTGTTTACTTACAAACACATATATCTACATGTGCACATGCATACACACAAACATACATGTACCCATCCACTTTTGCTATCTCACACACCCCCCACCCAGACGGCCAAGAATAAAGAAATAAAAAAACTTTTTTCTTGATGAAATGGTCATAAAGGGCCACTCCCAGATCCACATGGTCACACACAGTTCATGCACACAGACACACCCACATTTAAAATTATCAAAAAAGCCATTCCTATTCATTTTTTCAAATATATATATATATAAGTGACAGAGGGTGTTGTGAGCACCATGATTGCTAGAAATTGGAGTTAAAACTCCTATATCTGAGTAGAAAGCACAAAATTATATATACAGGCAAGAGAAGATAACTGTTACTGAGCAAAGCTAGAACTGTGGATCGTGATTTCAGTGCCTCCATCGCCCCGATAACAAAGTTGAATTCTCCGCATAGTATATATTTTTACCATATAAATTTATGGCTGATTTGGCTAGATGCCAATGCCTATACTAATAATTGATGAAAGCAGCAGTCTGCAATCTAAATCCATTTAGGAGAAATTTAGTTGTCACTTAAATAACAGAGGGTGCTGTGGGCACAGTGATTGCTAGAAATAGGAGTTATAACTCCTATATCTGCATAGAAAGTGACAACTAAATTACTCCTAAATGGATTTAGATTTAGGAGTAATTTTGTTGTCACTTTCTATGCAGATATAGGAGTTTTAATTCCTATTTCTAGCAACCACGGTGTCGGGAGCACCCTCTGTCATTTAAGTGACAACTAAATTTCTCCTAAATGGATAGGAAAATAAAAACAAAAGTCAAAAGGACGTCTACAGTGAATGTATTAGGTTGATGCTTAGTTTATTATGGAAAAAGAGGTTGGGGGATGATGTTTCAAGCTTGGCTCTTTGTCAGAAAGAAGAAAGGTCCAGGGAGAAGGTAAAGAATAGTCTGAGAAAAGCATGTTCCATGGCTGAAGTGACCGAAAGTGGAGAAAGATAAAGTGGTTTTTGAAGGCAGGAGAGTGCAAAAATGGCCAGTGTGCATGTGTGTGTGGTAGTATCTGTATTTGTGTTTATGTAAGTGATGTATGTGTAAGGGAGTGGTGCTGACAGGTTAGTAGCAGAAGTTAGATTTGGGGGTGAGAGGCAATGTGACAAGTGTGTATGTGTTGGTGTTGCTGTGTATGTATGTTTGCATGTGAAGGGTATATATATATATTTGCACATTTTCCTTTTACGATGCTAATGTGTTCATAACACACTTGGCTCATTGGTGCAATGAATTCTTGGACATTGGTGTCTTGAGAGCCAGAGTTATCTGAACCTTTCATCCTAAACAAGTCACTGGTTTTGTTTGTAATTTCAGTGAATAAACTGTTTGCTTATCAGAGCCAACTGAAATAAAAAACAAAATCACACACTCACACACTGGTGCAAGGATGCAGTCATTCACACACACACACACACTTACTTCTTCAATCCACCACTCCCACTGTACTTGATAACTCTGTATCACGCTTCCTCTTTACTGATCCCAATTCACCCCCCCCCCTTAATGCTCACTCATCTTCGTAAAGTGTTTTTCTTTTTCTTCAACCATTCCACATTGTTTCACATCATCGGCTTTCAGCTGACTATTTTACACCACATTTTCCAGCTCTTGTTCAATACAGTTACCTTTTCTCCATAGATTTTATCAGATTCTCCTCACTGTTATAATTTCTCCACTCTTTGCATTTTACTAATTGGATATCCAATCAAACATATCTGGACGTTTTACCAGTTTTGTAATTTTTATTAAGAATTTCTTTTTTTCTTTTCTCCTCTTCACATAACTAATACTTTTCTCTCTTTTGCCTTTCTTCAATGTAAAAACATTTCCCATCCATACATTTGCACAATTATCTATCACACCCTCCACATTCCTCTTGCCTTTCCATTTTCCTCACAAGCCTGTTCCCACCTCCTCACATCCATGCTTTCTTCACACACACTTAACGATAACAAACAAACACCCACATTTACCTATGCTACGATACCTCCACCCTTGCCCACCTCTACAAACATACACATACCACTCCCCACAGTGACAGAGACTGTTGGTGTTCCGCTGTGCTTGAGTAGACTCGACAAGCTTAGTTGATTTGAAATCGTGGCTGGTGCCGATGACACGTTAAAAACACCTGTGCTGGTGACACATTAAAAACACTCGTGCCGGTGACACGTTAAAAACACCTATGCTGGTGACATGTTAAAGGTACCCGGTACACTATCTGGAGTAGTTGGTGTTAGGAAGAGCATCCAGCCGTAGAAGCCAAGTCAAATTGGAATGATGATGATGTGTATGTGAAAAAGTGTGAATAGAAAGTAAAATTAATGAGGGCTGATAAATAAAAAAGGAAATCAATATTTTTATCAGTTCTTTTAATCAATATCTTATAACAATTCATCATTAATGACATAATAGATTCATTTTGTCAAGAATTTGGACACTCCCCCACCCCCAGCAGAGATTTAAAAACCATTTGTTGACTATAAATTTGTTCAAACACCAATAATAATAATAATAATAATAATAATAATAATAATAATAATAATAATTACATCTGGATTATGAGAAAAGAGAGAACAAACAGAAAGAAAAGTGTTAACAAAACAGTTTAAATTATATCAAAATCTTTCACCATTACAACTGACTCCATACTAGGGAGCACTGGTGATGATGATGATGATGATGATGGGAATAATAATAATAATGATAATAATAACAATAATAATAACAATGATAATAATGAATAATTAACCAAGTGGTGAGTGGAGGCATGTCAACTGCTAACTACTCTAAGACCACTGAGCCCCACCACCACCACCACTACCACCACAATTGATCCATAGAGAAAATCCTACTTGCTAATCCTGTCTCTCAGTAAAACAAGATATTATGGTAAAGTGTTTATTGCATGCTCTCAGAAGTGTGTACTATAGGTGTGTATATTGTGTATACACATATATACACACACACTGTTGTAGTGTTAATACACTATTGTACACAGCAGAAATCAGTTACATTCACAAAGTTGTTTATGGAATGTTGTGAAAGTTTTAGATGTGTTTCTTTTCTGATTGTAATCACCTCAGAACCTTGCATTGCTGTCCAACATGTCCAGATTAATCTTGTAGAAAACGTAGGCATAATATTCATGTTGACCTATGTTCAGTCCTGGTATGTCCACAGCTGGCTGAAAACAAAGAAAATAAAAAATAATGATATTTTAGGCCAACTCCAACTATTTTCACTCAATACATGATGATGATGATGATGATGATGATGATGATGATGATGATGATGATGGTGATGGTGATGGTGATGATGATGATGATGGTGATGATGATGATGATGGGGATGATGATGATGATGATGATGATGGACAACCCCCAAAAAAAAGAAGGCAAAAAAAGCAAATTTTTAAGAAGTGTGTGTGTGTGGGGGAACAGAAATTCTAACATCTCTTCTTTTCAGCTAGGAGTAGATGAATGGCTTGTGAGAGACATACAAGCCATGTACAGGGGTGCTATCAGTAATGTGAAAGAGTTAGCAACAAGTATAGCAATGAATTTAGTGTGCAGGTAGGCAGTCAGCAGGGCTTGGTTCTCAGTCCTCTACTAATCATCATAGTCTGCCAGGCTAACAGAGAAATTTAAGACTTGTTGTCTATAGGAACTCCTTTATGCTGTTGATCTTATAACTGAATTTGTAGTACAATTAGAAAAGAAATTTCCGATGGGGCAGCAAAACCAGGGATCAAAGGGCCTTAAAGTTAACTTAGCAAAGACCAAAGTTCTACTAAGCAGGAAAACAAATTGCTACTCACTTCAGTAAAATGGCCTTGATCAATATGTAGAAAAGGTGTAGGAAGAAATTCCACAGGTGTACTTAATGCAAGCTATGGACACGTAAGAGGTGCAGTGGAATTACAGGAAGATTAACAGAAAAAGAAGACTTTGTGTGTGGCAGATGCTAGGAGCAATATAAACACTAAGAGCAATATGAGAAATAGATTTTCTTAAATACTCAGGAGGACCCTTACAATAGATAGTTTCTGTTACCAAGGTGACCTAATTAGCAGTGGAGGAGGTTGTTCTGAAAGAATAGTTGATAGAATGACAGTCTGGAGAAAGTTTAGAGCTATTACCTCTGTTAATAACAAAAGGTCCCTCTATTTCAGAGTAAAAGGCAGACTGTGTAATACTTCAATACGATTTAGCAATGCTAAATCGTATTGAAACGTGGACCCTAAATGCAGAGGATATGTGAAAGCTAGAAAGAAATGAAGCTAGCATGCTCTGCTGGATGTGCAACATCAGTGTACATGTATGACAAAGTACAAACAGGTTGAGAGAAAAGTTGTGTATAATAAGAATTAGATATAGTGTGCAAGAGAGAAGACTGTTTTAGTATGGGTGTGTGATGCAGACAGCTGTAAAAAAGAAGTGCTGATTGGTAAATGTGGATGGAACTTGGGAGGAGGAGGAGAAGGATGTGGGATGAGGTAACAAAGACTGTTCTCTTCATGAGAGAAGTGACAAAGGATTGAGTTGACTGGTCTTAAAGGAAACTTGACTGTTATGGCAAAACTGAGCTCCTTAAAAACATTATATGTTTATGTCTTTATGCACACAACTAGGCCCTACACCTAATATGCTCCTATTAAACCTTCTCTATCCTCTCATCTTCTTATTACTCATCCCTCCATCATTCCTCTAACCATGGCACTATTCAGCTGCTGTAATTTTATGAGAGCAGAACTATATATTTCACCCCACTTTTATGCTGCCAGTTATTCCTTTCTTTGGAACCATTTCCCCATGTCATCCATTCTCCATTCTCACCATCAGCCCATCCCCTTTTACACACATAGAATATCATATTTGCCCATTTGGATGGATGAGTCTTCTTGAGCACAGCAAATTACTAATTATCTCATTCATCTGTCATCTCTATAAGGCTCAGCATCTTTAGATCAGCCCTCAATATTTCATCCCATGTCTTTCTGAGTTTCACTATATTTATACATACATATAATGTATATGTCTGAACCTGGGAGGTCTGGAACCAAATTTTGGTATGAAGCGCTCTGCAAATCTCCAAACTCTTTTCAACACTTGTGTGCCAAAATTTCTGTTTTGTGGTCAGGACTATGAACTGTAATAACATGGGTATCTTCCTTCAAAATCTAAGAAATATACTAGAAATGGATGTTTGCACTTGAACTTTCCGAGCACACTATTTCTGATGCCAAAAAGCAGATGACGGAAGTGGTAAAGTCCACCACTTGGTTTAGAGATCAGAAGCCATTGCAATGTTTCACTACAAATACGTGATTTACAAAGTTTAGTGCATTTCCAGCATCAAGAAGGACAACCATTATTTTACTGTTTACTTTACTAACAACTTTAGTTATTGTCTACTTATCACATTTATAGATGGAGAAGTAGCGGATATGGTAATAGAATGGTGTGGATTTAGGGTTAGATTGGGATACTTTGGCAAAATGCCCTATTTTAATACATAAGTTGCATCCCACATATTTGGTTGACTGCTTATTTGTAGGGAGCCTGATGAGGCCATAATTGAAACAGTTAAGCCCTAAAATAACCAAGTTGAAAGATCTCAGTCTGACATCTTTATTTTCTCTTCAAGTCAGTTGGGAGATTCCCTGGGTAAATGCTGTATTAGTTGGGTCAAAGGTCACATAGGCTTACAACTATTTCTAGCTTTAAGGGATTTCTGTTATCTGGGCCTTTTTCCCATTTTTCTCCTGCTAGTCTCCTTCTACAGCTATCCCTCTCTCTCTCTCTCTCTCTCTCATTCCCCTATACTATGACTGTCCCTGTCATAACATCTATACCATTAGCCCCTCTTTATTACTTCTCTATTTCTCCTTCCTCTCCAACACTATCCTTCATTATACTCTCCTCTCTGTTGGTCAAGTTGCTTCCAACAGAGACACTATAGAGTAGTGAGGATCCTTTTGTCTCACAGAGTACAAGACAACCTTTCTAGAGTTGGGGCCACATTAAAATGAACTCAGTATACTCTGAAAAGTGGTTAGTTCTAGGAAGCGCATTCATCCATAGAAACGATGCCCATTTCATCTAGGAGGGCAGTAACTTTAAATAAGAACTGATTCTTTGGACTGTGATAAAATGTCCAGTTTCTGTCAGCATGTAAAAGAAGAAAAAAAAAGATATATGAATGGAAGAATGAGAGGAAGCAGAGTGACTGAAATAGATGAGAGCTATGTGAAGTGATCCAAGAAGATGTGGAAGTAATGAAGATTGATCTCAGGATATTGGAGCTGACAAAAAACATAACTAGGGACTATAACAAGGGTGGGCTGCTGTACAGGGTAAGGACAGTCCAACCCATGACAGTATAGAAAAGCAGATGTAAAAATGACGACGATGACAAATATGGATCAAGGAAAAATAATCAATAAGTAATAATAAAAATATCAAGAATAACTTTATAAAAAAAATTAAAAATATCACATTATTTATGATAATTTATTATAATTCTTATTAAAGAATTCTTTATTTATGGAATTTATTGGTCAAGGGAGATCAGTGTGGAGATGAGCTGAAAATGGCCATAAGAAGATTGTAGGATGGTTCAGAACATATCGTCAATGATGTGATATGAAACTGGGAACAGTTAATTCACAACTGTTCAGTCCATCTTTCCAGGTGACCCCATAATACATAATATTGTTTAAACTAACTTTTCTCTACAGGGCCAGAAAGTTCAAAATTAATTATATGTTTATTAATAGAATCGGCAATTTTCTTTAAGCTGACATAAATGTGAAGACTCTCTCTATATTTCTTTTATCTGTTTTTTCCTTTTTTTTTCATCTATACAACTGAGTACAAGTATAGCTAGTTTGTAATTGGTTAAATCTAACATTGAATAATGATAAATTTAAATTTTCAGCTAAACCTATCTGCATTCTAGGTTATCAAAGCAGCCAAACTGAAGAGTGTCCTGACTTCCTTATATTTAAAATCCACTTAAAGAAACTCATGGCCTTTCTAATAAACAATTCTTGTTTCATAAAAAAGGATTGTTTGCTTGTTATTGCTGTTGGGTTCCTTGTTTCTCTGAAGGGACAATATCTTTAATCAATATTAAGTTTCAACTCTCACAACAAAAGGGATTCGCAACATATGTGCATTTTACCCTTGAAACAGATGTCTCCAAGGACATTATTGGTGCCACTGATACTGTGTGGTCTAACTCCCAGCCATAAAAAAGTCATTTAACTACAGCAGTAGCCATATGTTGAGGGTATAACTACCAGTGATAAGGTGCAATGTACCCCCTCACCTTACAACAGTGGTGGGCTACTTATCATATTTATAGGAGGCTGCCTCTGCTAGACAAAATATTCTACATCATATCTTAAAAAAGGTCATTCAACTGATTGATCCAGAGTCATTTACCAACACATTACAACCACTGGCTCACTGTGTGTCTTCTCCCTGTCTTGGCTACCACTACTACAATTCCCTCACCGTCTCACTACTACAGTTGCCCTAACATGTCGTATGGGTTACAGCAATTTCAAGCACCCACCATATCCCTTCCAACTAATTTAATTTTGAATTTATAAATGCTGAAGTCTGTAGGAAAAACCATGGACAGAGAGGACATTCCAGAGGTCTGTGATGGGGGGTGGGGGTACTTAATGGGAAAGCCTGGAGAATTGAGTGTTACACAGGTGGTGGTTGTAATAGCTCTAGAAGTGGTGGAGGTAGTGGCAGACGTAGAAGAGACAAAGGGTTTACATTGATGAACCAGTGGTGGTTGAAGTGTGTTGGTGAGTGAAACATCCTGTCATCAGGTCTCACATACCCCCACCTGGTCCCTGGATATCTTTAGTAGGGTGGTTTAACACATCTTTTTATGGTATTCCCTTGGTTGCAATTATTCAGACCAAACCCTTCCGTCAGGTATCAACCACATCAATCTTACCAACCTCCATCTGCGCTTCAGCCCTGATCTACCTCCTTCTCTCTCAGTTGGTGAGATTTATCTAAATAAATATTTACAGACTTGAAAACATTGATAAAAGTGATAAATGACCAAAGATGCTTACTTCATTACCAGCAAGTGCCGCACTGTCAAGGTGACTATAATGTTTATTTAATTCTTCTCTCAGGCGACGTTGTGCTTTCTTGTGAGGGTGTAGAAGCATGGCTTGAAAATTGACTGGTAAGCCATATCTGGATTGAAAATAGTTTGAATTAATTTAAAGATCAGTTACTAAAAATTGTACTGTAAATAAAAGATAAATACTACAGCTTTCAATGATGTACCTGCTTTAAGTGCAATATACAGGTTGCTATTTTTAACTAATACTGCTTGTTGCACATAATGAATTTTTATTCAGCCTGTTGACTAATTGCGACATCAGTGAATTTTCAATCAATGTTTTACTATATCAATAGTGAATGATTTTCTTTTAGCATGTGGTTGCCAGTGGATACTTGCTATTGACAAAGCCCAAAGAAGCAGGAATGCATATTTAGTAATGACACCATCGCTGTTGGACAATTTTTGTCTGCTACTGATATATTTCAGTGTTTTTTTTTAAAGACTAATATCTATAAAAGATGCTACCTCAGAATGAATACTTCAGTTTATCAGGCTTTCAATTATGTACAGGTGGTATCAAAAAGTTCCTGGACTAGTTATGTTTAATAAAAAATAACTTATTTATCTTAGTTTTAACATCATCTCCTTCAAAATAGTCACTTGCGCAGCAATACACTGGTCCCAGCATTCCTGCCACTTTTGGAATCTGGCCTGGAAATCTTTTTCCGTAAGCGAGTCGAGGATCTTCTTCGATTTGCCCTGGATCTCAACAACAGTGTTAAAACAGTGACCTTTGAGCTGCATTTTCATCTTGGGGAAGAGATGCAAGTCTGCAGGTGCTAAATCTGGCGAGAAACTCATGAATGAGGAGAGCTCGGTGACAGGGTGCATTGTCGTCGCGAAGAATCCAATTCTTCGCGCTCCACATATCCGGTTGCTTTCGATGAATGTCCTCTGTCAAATGCCTCAAAATGTCACAGTGGAACTCTCAATGGACAGTCTGGCCCTGGGGGTCGAATTCTTGATGTACAATACCACAGATGTTGAAAAAAACGATGAGCATGCTCTTGATTGAGCAGATGTGGAGATGAAAGCCTCTTCCATTGTGACGACTGCTGCTTCGTCTCAGGGTTACACCTGTAGACCCAACTCTCGTCACTGGCGATGATCCTCAACATGAAGGATGAGTCATCAGCGGCATGATGACAGAGATCTTGACAGACTTCAACACGATGTTCTTTCCTGTCCATGACAAAATTGCAGTCTACAGCATACACGTGATCACAAAAACACAAATTTCGCAACTTGCGAAGTATACACAGCAATGTCACTTGGTACACTGCCTCATGAAGGTCACTGCTAGCTCTCATTGTGCATGCAACCGTGTGCTGCTATCTGTTGGCACACTACAGAACTAGTCCGTGAACGTTTTGATACCACCACGTATCTGCCTTAAGAATGATACACAGAGTGCTATTTTGAACCAATACTACTGCTGTTGCTCATAACAGTATATATGATGATGATGATGATATATATATATATATATATATTTCTATTTAAAAATAGAAGGAATGTAATTAAGAAGTATATATGCATGTATATATAGATGTATGTGTGTGTATATATATATATAAAACTATATGCACTACCTTGTATGTAGATATATGAAAGAATATGTATGTATGCAGGGAAGAGTTTACCTACTAACTTATTTTTCTAAATGTTTAAAAGAAATCATCCAAAAGCTAAGCAGTCATAAATTAAGTTTGTATAGAGAAAGATTCTGGTGTGGAATGGAACCAGATGTTTTGTTGCAACAAGCAGGGGTTACTTTAGATTCCTTTCAAGTAAATAGTTGACAAACACAGAAATGTTCAATCCTTATCACTTTATTATATCATTATCTCTTAACACTTAATTTCATTCTTCATTCTGTTTTTCTTTTTGATAATCTAACTATGAAGATAGAATTGTAATTTATTGTCAACTTGACGTTGGGAATTTTCTTTTTTGTGTCTTCTGTATTTTGTATTTTGATTATACTTGTTTTGTCTGCAAATTGCTGAAAACAGCACACTGCTTTGGGTATTCAAAATTGTACAGAGTGAAATGACAGTAGGATTTAATGAAGGACTTATTTAAAATGTTCACCCAAAGAAACACATTTTCCATCTTTGATGGATGATATTGATTACGCAATACGATAATTATATCATCTCACCAATGTATTACAGGAGTAACAATGTGTCGAAACAATTGTAGTGATTTTAAAGAATATCATTCAATCCATTTTCTATTATTCACCTCTGTGTGTGTGTGTATGTGCCAGCATGGAACATGGATGTTAAATGATGATGATGATATCAACCCAGGGACATTCTTTAGTTGTGAAACAGTTTAGTTTTGTCATTAACCTTTTTGTATTCAGATTATTCTGTCAAATGTAATTAGCTTTTTCATTTACATTGTTATTAATTAATCATGTATTATCTTATAGCTTTGAATTTTGATGATGCGATTGTATATTTTTAAAATGGCATTGAAGGGTAGGTGTGATAGGCTAAATCTGGTTGGTTAGAACCTAAAACAGGTGGCATATTTGGGCCAAATATGGTTGGTTGAAATGCTAAAGGGTTAAACTGATCAGATTCACTCATTTCTATCTTTAAACTCTTCTTCTTCTTCCTTGTTTAACGTCCGTTTCCATGCTAGCATGTGTTGGACAGGTTTTACCTAATGGCTCTACTCCAGGCCTCTCCATCTTGTGCAAGGCCTGGTCGTAATCTCTGTTAATGTTTGATAATCAATCCTTAATTATTTACAGTAGCAGCAATACAGTGTTGGTTCTTCTATACTAAGACAACTATCTCTGTCTCTTTATCATACTCTCCTCTCTCTCTCTCTCTCTCTCTCAACTAAGAGCTCTTTGTCTTGCAAGTTACTTGGCAATGCTGTTGGTGCTGGTGCCACATAAAAAGTACCTAGTACATTCTGTAAAGTGGTTGGCGTTAGGAAGGGCATCCAGCCATAGAAACCAAGCCAAAACAGACGATTGGAGCCTGGTACAGCTCTTTGGCTTGCCAGCTCCTGTCAAACCATTCAACTCGTGCCGGTATGGAAAACGGACGTTAAAGGATGACAATGACTAAACACACACACACACACATGGGGGTCACATTTTGTACAGCCATACTAAACAATGGTCAATGTGAGGGTCCCTATTTATACTGAAGTCTCTTCTGAATGTAGAATTGTTGTGAACCACAAATTCTGTCCCCTAAGTTGTCAAATGGTGTTAACTAAATCCCTTCTAATCCCTGATGCATTAACACCTTCTTATTTCTTCTCCTCTGTCCCCTACTCTAGCTGTCAAATCTGCTGCTGTTCATACCCCAGAACAATCTCAGGTGACCACCCCCTCTAAGAAGAAGAAGAAGAAATCACCCTCAGGTAACAGTAAGATGTCGGTGGCGGAGATGAAGAAAAACCTTGAGAAAAGGATAAAGGTATTTATTGGGATCAATATTGTTTGTGTGTGTGTGTGTAGCGAGCTGTGTGTGTGTGTGTGCGTATGCATGTATGTGTGTGTATATGCGTATGTATGTATGCGTGTATATATATATGTGTGTGGCTATGTGGATATGTTTTTATATATATATATATATATATATATATATACACACACTCAACCAATTCTCTTACTCTTCTGCCATCCAGAAGCAACAACAAAATGCCAACAGAGTACCCACAGCAATTGGTCAGTCCATTATTACAACAGTTCCTTACATTCATGACAGCCGAGCTGAGGCTACCAAACTCTTCACCCAACTCATCCATCCTGTCACTGTAGACAAATTCTTCACGTAAGTCTGAAATTTGTTTAATTACAGTTTTTGATTCGTCACACAATATTTCATTTGGGAATAACATTAATTTTATCACTAAAATGGTCATCACCATCATCATCATGTTTAGCCCGTGGTCAATGCAAACATATGATCAATTTGTGTTCTATCTGTGACCATCTCACTCTTTTATTCCAACATAATATTTCTCAGACTACATTGTCTGTGTTCTTTGTTGTTATTATTTAGTCCCAAGTCAATTATATAAAGAAACACTGTGTACCAGTCATATACTGGTGTCTGATTCAGTTGATTATACGTTGTTGTCTTTTTATAAATGTATGTTGTGACAGTCTAAAACATCTTTAACTTGTTGTGCTTGTTGTTGTGTTGTAGGCAGATGTGGGAGAGAAAGCCCCTGGTTGTTAGGCGACACATTTCGGATTATAATAATGGTTGGTTTTCTACAGAAGAATTGGATACTATACTGCGGAAGGTAAGTGGTGGATTTATGTATATATATGTGCTGTGAGTATGTGTGTGTGTGTGTATGTATGTATATATCTATATATTTATATAAAGCACCCATTACACTCTAAAGTGGTTGGCATTAGGAAGGGCATCCAGCTGTAGAAATCATGTCAAAACAGATAGTAGAGCTTGATGCAGCTCCTGTCAAACCATCCAACCCATGCCAGCATCGTAAATGGATGTTAAACGATGATATATATATATATATATCATCATCATCATCATCATCATCCTTTAACGTCCGTTTTCCATGCTAGCATGGGTTGGACGATTTGACCAGAGCTGGCAAGCTGTGGGGCTTCACCAGGTTCCAGTCTTATTTGGCTTGGTTTTTATGGCTGGATGCCCTTCATAACATGCCACCGGCGCTAGTGCTTTACGTGGCACTGTCACGAGTGCTTTTTACTTGGTACCGGCACACAAGGCAATTGTTGGTCCGATGGACGACACAAATATAGACCCAGGACGGACAGACATATGGACCATGGACAGAGAGACATATAGGACAGGGGCCGCCTGACATAAGACCGATGACAGACGAACATATAGAAATTTCATATAGTGAGGTAGAGTGGGAAACTTGCATTTAAGGACATATTTTCACATTTCTAGCATAACAATATAGCAGAGACGAAATGAGACAAGCTTAAATGAACACAACACAAACTTATATTGAGAACCGTGTATTTTATACCTCTTTGGCGCTGCCCAATACCCAACTGAAACACGTGTGCTTAATACTATTGGTAATTTTCATACAGCGAGGTAGAGTGGGAACTCGGATATATATATATATATCTGTATGTTGTGTGTGTGTGTATGGCTGAAATAAGAAAGAGAGTGATGATTTAAGGCAACGTGAAGAAAGGGTGAAATATGATGAAAAGATTTATTGTTGTGAGGGAAGGGAAAGAGGGACGGTGTAGAAAAGTGCTGGGTTGGGGTGTTTAAGGGTGATCCAATGGCTAACCAATATTAAAGGGGTAAATATAGGTGGAAGGTGATGGAGGTGACATGAAATAGAGAAATAGATGAGAGTAATAAGTATCGAGAGGAGCTGAGAGGAGAGGGACATTGCAGGTTAAAAAGAGGGAGAGATGAGTGTTGAGATGGAGAGGCTGGTGGTGGGAACAAAGAATAAAAGCAGTGAAAGCATCCCAAGAGAAATGGAGACAGGAAGATGAGCAGTGAGAGCACCTCTGCCCCTCTGCTATGCTTACTCAAAAGAGCAGGTTCCCTCCCCTACAACAGAACCTGTATCACCAATTATGACAATTCTTTGTAAGGTTCAATATCTTGAGATCAGTTTTTAACTATTTCATCTTTGGCCTTCTCCCCCCTCCCCCCCCGCATCAACTTTGAATACTCGGCACATCTTATACATCTTTCATCATCCATACACATTACATCTCCATATCATTGCTCTCTCTCCTCCTGCAAACCACTTCTGATTTCTCTTCTTTCATTCTGAATCCACTCACAAAGCTTTGTTCTGTCCAAAGATTTTGTATTTATCCACCAATGTGGTGTTGAGCACTCATTCTCATTGTTCGATATTTGCGTATATATATATATATATATATATATGAAAGCACGTGGCTGAGTGGTTAGAGAATTGGATTCACAATCGTGAAGTTATGAATTCGATTCCCAGACTGGGTGCGAGACACTTTATTTCACGTTGCTCCTTCTACCTGGAGTTGCGACCGATAGATAGTATTAGCAATTGAAAGACCAATGGAAAACATTGTTTCCTCAGTTCGATCTGACGAAGAGTCGATCGTCTGTCGATATATCATATGCACACACACTCATGCATACATACATAACTGTAGACTCCTGTTACCTCTGACCTGGTTGATTTGTACATCTCTACCCCTCGACAAATACCCGCGCATTCACAAACACACCTCAGATAAACATACAGTCATACGTGTCTATCCGTGTGTGTATGTGTACAAATATATACGTGTGTGTGATTTCGTACACTTTTCACACACATACATCCGTTATCGAAATACATAGAAACACGCATATATAAATAAGATTATACATACATAAAGATTATACATACATAAAAAGATTAACGGTTATAAATGCAAAATGCTGACTACCCTGTTCTCTGAAGACACTAAATCAATTTATCGATGTTTCAACGTCAACAGGAGAAAGTTTTGAAGGGGAAAAAAACAGTAGAAAAACTTGTTGGAATCTACCTGAAGACATTAATCACATCATTGGCAAATGTGAGAGAATGGCCTCGAAAGTTGCTTTCATCTCATGAAACATCGTGCAGTAATTAGAGCAATCTAGCACGGAAAAAGAACGAAAACTATCGCAACTAATAAGGATTTCAAATTTTGGCACAAGGCCAGCAATTTCGGGGTAGAGGGTAAGTCAGTTACATCGATCCCAGTGATCGACTGGTACTTATTTTATCAACCCCGAAAGGTTGAAAAAGCAAAGTCGACCTCGATGGAATTTGAACTCAGAACGTAAAGACGAACGAAATGCCGGTCAACATTCTGCCAACTCGCCACCTTATATATATCGCAACTAATAACAAAGACAAATAAATTGAGACTGTGATAAATCGCAATAATTATTATTGGATGAACATAATCGTTAATCATCATCGTTTTAACGTCCACTTTTTCACGCTTGTATGGGTCGAACGGAATTTATTGAAGCGGATCTTCTTCGGCCGGATGCCCTTCTTGTTGCCAACCCTCACCCGTTTCCATGTAAGGTAATATTTCCCCATAATCAGACATGTCTCAAAAGATTGAAAACGGACACTGCTTGCATGACGGTGACACTTGCTTACAACTATCACGCGATGTCAAGACAGTAACACACACACGTACACCGCACAAACGCACATACATACACAAGGACACACACATATATATATATATGTGTGTGTGTGTGTATATATATATATATATACATACGTACATACATACATACATACATACATACATACATACATACATACATACATACATAC
>JAOPUL010000839.1:17994982-18020825 GCA_027564515.1 Octopus rubescens | reverse complement strand
TTCATTCGGCTAAAAATTGAAGGCGGTGCCCCAGCATGGCCGCAGTCTGATGACTGAAACAAGTAAAAGATGAAAGATAAAAGATATATATATATATATCAACTGCATTAGACATCTTTCAGTTTACTAATTAAACAAAAAATAATGTAAAATACATGAAAGTTATTTTACCCAATGCCGATTACTTGTTTATCTTTCTTTGACTTTACTTCGGTGAAGTTTGATTCCTTTTGTCTATCATCTTTTATGTACTAAGTTCGAAAAATCACCGTAAAGACAATAATATTGGTTTCAGTGAAAGCTAACAACAATAACAGATGAAGACAGCAAGGTTACCACCAACAATAATGATGTCCTTCTTTAACCCAACACAATTTAACAGGTTTCTAGTTTTTATGGACACAGCGCTGGTGTTTGTTTATATTAAAGGACAATCGGTATATTGTGATATTTATGACTTTGCAAAAACGACCTTGAGAAGAAAGCGAGTCGCCGAAATGTGAGTAAATAGAGATTGGGGCTCCTTTAATTTGGGAAGTTTATTTATTTCTCGTAGGGACAGAGAAAGCGTTTGACTAAAGAAACACTGGGTTGTGTGGTTTGGTGAGGATAAATAGTTTGGGGTTGACATGTCGATGTATGCACACGTTTTGGTGTGTGTGTGTGTGTGCATTTATAAGTGTTTTTTTTTTTACATACATCTTAATGTTCCTAATGAAGATAATAAAAGGACTGTAAATGAAGTTGCGGCCCCACTGAGGGTGTAAGGGCGTGTAAAACCCGTCAATTTCTACCGTTGAAATATCAATTAAGTATCGTTAATTAATTGTGAGAGTGAAAGAGAAAGAATCTCTACGTACACAGACACCAGTCCATCACAGCTACTACACACATTAAAAAACAATAGATAAGTAATTTAATACAAACCCGACAACAAGCAGTGCTTATTTAAGTAGATCCATAAGAGACAGTTGCCGGCAGGATCTAAGATCAAATCCCTCAGAAGTCACCAACACTCGTATAGGTTTCATGTAATGTTATATAATATTTTTATTTTTATTTAAGACAAGTAAAAATCATTTAAAAATTAATATCATTAAAAGAGCTTGTTTTGAAATATTGAAAGTATTTCGAATGTATTAGCATTAATACGAAACTATGGAAAATTGAACAATAACTCCAGTAAAGATGGTAATAAGTGACAGAGGGGGAGAAGGGAAGTAGATTAGAAGGAGGTGGAGGGAGGAAATAGAGTAAGGAGAGAGATGAAAAGGAGAGAGATGAAAAGGAGAAAAGTATAAAGTGAGATGAAAGGGGGAGTAAAATAGAAGAGGAGAAGAAGAAAATATAATAACGGAGGGGGGGGGGGAATAGAAAGGAAAACAGTAATCGGGATAAGTGTCAGAGAGAGAGAGAGAGAGAGTAGAAAGAGAGCAAGAGGTAGGAAAGTGAATGAGAGGTGGGGTAGAAGTAGTTTATGTCGGTGAGGAGAAAGGAAAATAATGTAAGATAAAATGTGGGGGGGTAGATACAGCTAGAGCACAACGGGAGATGAATAGAAGAGGTGATAGAAATAGAGAGTGCGAGAGAAAGAGATAGAGTGAGTAGAAGGGTCAAATAATTAAATAGCACAAGAGGAAGAGAGAGAGGAAATAAATAAATAAAGGAAGACGGGGGAGAAAGAGAAATAAATAAAGAGAGGAGACGGGGGAGAAATAAATAAAGAGAGAAGGAGACGGGGTCAGAGGAAAGAAGGAAGAAAAAAAAGAAGGTTGAGTGGTTTTTAATCGTTGCAGAATTTCCTTCCTAACATTTCTAGATTCCAGTTGGTCACATTGAGTTATCAAGTCTCTCTCTCTCTCTCTGCTGTATTTTATGTTTTAAAACTGAACACTTCCTTGTATTGTCACTATTTCTGACACCTTCCTTTTTGGTTGACATAATTAATTAAAACTAACAGTTTAAATTAATTGAATATCTCCAATAATTACTGTGAAGCCACCCCCCACAACACATCTCAATTAAACTAAATTTCCCCAACATGGGAGCACGTACGTCGAGGTTACTTCAACATGAAGAAATTGAAGAAATTTCATCAGAAACTGGTTGTAAGTTCATTTCTTCTTATTTTATTCGATTTTGTCACTTTAAATCCTTCCACATTATCTTGTCTCTTTATGCTTTGTACTTCCTATTAAAGAAATTTAGTCTAATTTGTCGTATTTTCCTATGACTATGTTTTTCTTCAATCCTTACTCTTTTGAAAACAAATAAATAGGTTGTGGCATATATTTTCAACGAACCAAATCAGGAATCCGGTTTCGATACCCACCTGGAACTAGTTTCGTCATTACAATCCTAGGTCAAGATGGATGTCAAACCGATCTTCTAACTTCGGTTTGTTTTAACAGGTCTACTTTCCAACTACTTCTCTTCCATTTCAAATAGTTGTTGGGCGAAGCATTCAGGTCCTAACCTCACATTTCCCTTCGTTTACGACGTTGACTCGTTCGATATAATATGAAACACATTTTAGTTACAAATTTTCTTTT
This sequence comes from Octopus rubescens, assembly GCA_027564515.1. Lineage (NCBI taxonomy): Eukaryota > Metazoa > Mollusca > Cephalopoda > Octopoda > Octopodidae > Octopus > Octopus rubescens. Next base: position 18,018,273 of record JAOPUL010000839.1, on the reverse strand, counting down.
TACAAACAGTTCGCAAGTACCTGTTTAGAGAGACAGACCCTGTTTATAGCTTAATGTTAGCATATAGAAGCGATCTTGCGATCAATGACATCTGTCTGCCTGTCTGTCTGTCTGTCTGTCCGTCCATCCGTATAGACGGACAGATGATCTTCCTAGCAGTTATCTGATGCGCCAAAAACCGTGATTTCTTCAGACGTGTTTTAAACTTCGTATATTATAATTCTCCAAATTAATGAGGATTTTTGCAACCCCCACCCCATCCTTAACCCTTTCTGTAATTTTTCAGTTTGACTTTCGGAATTCTCAGATTTATGTTATAGAATATAAGATCGCCTAAATATCTGATGTTATGGTTCTTCAAAAATATACGTAACTATTTATTAAATATAAATCTGAAAGAATGTCCGATAGTCAAACGTGAAAAATTACGGGAAAAATGGAGGGTGGGGGATCCACCCCATTCTCAATATTCTTTGGGCAAAATTGTAATTTACGATATTTAAAACATACACATCCGAAGAAATCACGGATTTTGGCGCACTAGATAATTTCCAACTCTATTCTACAGGAACGCATCAGTTTATATATATATATATATATATATATATGTATATATAAATAAATATATAAATATATAGGCAATTATGTAAAGAAACAGGTAAATTGCAATATGTAGAATATAGATATATAAGGATACATTAAAAAAGGAAAGCAAAGACTGAAGTTTCAGATGCATTCAAGTATGAATATACAGATTTATATACAGGTTGAACAAACTTACTCAGGTAACATAGACTTCAAAAAACAAAGAGGGGAGGTGTTATAAATCCGACAGCTGTTTCTGGGGGCTCGGAGATTCTTCACAGTATTGGGAGATGTGGTTCACTAACAGAATTTGCCATGTGTTTGTGGAAGCAAATCTGCACTAGAGTTGTTGGCCTCCTTCATCAAGGTGGTGAGATTGAAATCAAAAGGTTTGATTTCTGGTATTATTCATTCGAACAAGATGTCCACTCCACCTTAAAACACTCTAAACGATGATGGCTTCAATGCTAGTCATTTGAACTTTCTCTAAACATTGGTACTCAGGGTATGTGGGCCCCACTTCAATTTGAGTATATTTCTCAAACAGCATAGGTGAAACCATTTGAGCATCTTAACTTGGAGTTTGTAAATCATCCAAGTTTCACAATCATACAATAAAGTTGAAAGAATGCTATTTTTGTGGATGGATATTTTGGTGCTTAATCTAGTCTCGTGTTGTGACCAAAGCCTGCTTTCCAGATTTCCAAAAGCTGCTGAAGCCTTCTCCATTCTGCATAAGATCTCCTTCTCCAAACTTGCATCATCTAAAACAACACTTCCTAGAGAAGTAAAAGACTTGATCACTTTTAATTCTTTATCTCCTCATATCTTTGGTTTACCATATGCTTTTCCAGGTGCAACCTACAACATAACTTCTGTTTTCTTCAAATTTATTTCCAACCAAAAGTTTTGCATGATGCATTAAAAACTGTCATCAAATCCTGCAGTTCCTGTTCTGTGTGAGATGCTAAATCACAATCCTCAGCATATGACAGTTCCCTGATAAAAAAAATTCAAACATCTCAGTATCTGCAATAAATCTTTTAATGTTGAACAATCTTCCTGCAGTTCTAAATCTGATGTAGACTCCCTTAAAGTTACCTTTTGAATGCTACCATGAACACTACTGTAAAGAGCAAATAATGTTGGAGCAAGAATGTCTCCTTGCTTTACCCCCACCTTCAACAAGAAAATGTTCAGATAAATTACCATTAAAGAACACTCTAGCTTTCATGTTGTCATGCAAAGATTGTATTAGATATTCATGTATACATACATTTGTATGATAGGACAGCCCAGGTATCTTGCTATAGAGGAGATACATGGCAACCCTCTCACCCTGCATTTTATAGGGGTGGGTGAGGAAGAGGTAGCTGAGAGTATAGACAGGAGGAAGGGATGATGATGAGAATAAGGGATAGAAATGGTTCTAGGGGGAGCAGGAAACTGGAAGTGGGGTTGCAATGTGTGTCCATTCTGCTCTGCAGTGATTACAACAGTCAAGTAGTGCTATAGATAGAGGAGTGGTGGGTGTTGGGGGGAAAAGGGAAGAGGCCTTGCAAGTATAATCATGACTCAGTTTTAGAACATCATTTTTGTAATAATGGATGGGTCTTCTCAAGTATAACAAATTGTTAATCATCTCAGTCTCCTGTGTCATTGCTCCTGTAAGGTTCATCCTTTTGAGATCAGCCTTCACTACTTTGTCCCATGTCTCCAAGTCTCCCTCTTCCATAAATTCCATCCACTTTATGCAGCTGTCCTCCTCCTTACGCATCACATGACCAAACCAGTGCAGTCATCTCTCTTGTGCACATCTTATTCCTCTGATGCCTAATTTCTTTTCTCAATACATTAGTTGCCCCCCCCTCTCATATACACACACACACACACACACACACACACACAAACATACATACACAACAGGCTTCTTTCAGTTTCTGTTTACCAAATTCACTTACAAGGCTTTGATCAGCCTAGGGCTATAGTAGTAGACACTTGCAGTGGGACTGAACCCAAAACCATGTGATTGGGAAGTAAATTTTTCAACCACAGAGCCATGCCGGCATCTACCACATATACACACACACATACATTTGTAGATATAACGCACATAATCTCCCTCCTGTATGTGCTGTGCATAAAAAGGACTTCATTCTTTTCAACCTTACCTTTTCCACTTGTTACAGTATTAGATGTAGTAGGACTAGATATATTCTTCAGTGGTGATTTAATGAAGTTAGGGGCTGTGAGAACTAAAGTTAGACTCTCAAGTAAATATTACATCACACATACATTACTATACTTTACACATTTCTTCAACAAACATATTTCCAGCTGTAAATCCTCTGTACTTTATCTGTATATATATATGAAAAGACTCTTGTGTGATATATTCATGCAAGGTTTAACCATTGTATTAAAGTGGCTGTTTATAATAGTATTGGGTGTTATATACATGCAATACTGTTCACCAAGGGAAGCTCCACATTCAGGCGGCTACGTGTATCAGTGTGGAAGAGTAGAGGCATTAGGCTGGCCACCAAGTTGAAGGTGGGTCAAGCAGTTGCGCTACCTACACTACTGTATGCCTGCAAGACTTGGACGGTTTATGAATGCCATGCCAAAAGGTTAAACTGCTTCCACATGATCTGCCTCTGTGAAATCTGTTGAAAATCACCTGGCAAGACAAAGTTTCAGAGATGGATGGGGGATGGGGGGTCCTCTCTTGAGCTGATCTGCCAAGCATTTACACACTACTGAGGAAAACACAAATCAGCTGAGCAGGCTACTTTGTTTGAATGCTTAACACCTGCCTCCCCAAGAGACTGTTTTATAGAGAATTGGCGGAAGGCAAGTGCATGCAAGATTGACAGAAAAAGTGCTTCAAGGATACACTCAAAGTCCCATTGAAGAGCTTTGGCACCTGGGAATCACAAGCACAAGACCACCCTACCTGGTGAAGCTCCACTAACAGAGGTGCCACTTCCTATGAATAGAACAGGATTGCAAAGGGCACAAAGAAAACGCGAACTGTACAAGTCCAGATCCAATTGCTTGCCTTCAGTCCCTGCTGACTACCAATGCCAGACCTGCGCCAGAGCCTTTGGAGCATTCATGGACTTATCAGTCACAGTGAGACACACATTGCCTAGTCTTCTTCTCCCATTTGATGTCATTGGTCATCGTCAACAACAGACAAACTAATACTGCCAGAAGTGTTGACCTCTATCAGTATAAGTGGTACAATAAGTCAATGTAGTTACACAGCACATGTCACTTCTAAAAGTTCATAAGTACAGACTTTGAATGATTCAATAATTCACAAAGAAAGAGAAACAATTTTTAATTAACACATAAATGTAAAAGAAAAGTTTTAATATTAATAAAAAGTTAAACATTGTAAAAGTAGTATTGTTCTGCAATGAAAGATTTTCTTTTTCTTTTTTTTTTATTGTGAAGTCAACAAATGTGACTTGGTCAAATGATTAATGTCTCGCTGCAAATAAAATATCTTCTGTTATTGAGAGTTAGAATGACCTGCTTTTGTTTGAAGACAGAAGCAAAGAGCTTGCTCTGGTTCTGCTTTACTGATGATCAGACAGCTTTGAGTTCCCACTTATATAGTTACTGGTGTATAACTGGGAGCTACTGCTTTCTTGTTGGTCCTCTAAAACTGGTGAAAATACTGAAAGATTATAACTTCACTTGATTACATGGGAATTGCTACATCAGCTCAGTTATAGATGACAGAGAAAGCTGGAATTAATAAGAATCCAAACCAAAGATAATGAAACTGATCTTCAACCTGTGAAATGAAAGAACCAGACCAGAAGGGAGAGAGCAGTGTTTAGTTGTGTAAATATTTGAACAAAATAATCTGTATTTCTTGTATGGAGAACATATCACCATAACAAACTGATTTAACTAAATTGCCCAACTCCCTTATCAACTGTAGTTCAACCCCTCATTATTTAATCTATTTGATGATCTACTAAAAATTAAGTTAATCCGTCTTAACCTATGATATATTCTCTGGCACCTTGGGCAAATGTCTTCTACTATAGCCCCAGGCCGACCAAAGCTTTGAGTGGATTTAGTAGACAAAAACTGACAGAAGCCCACACACATACACACATATATATCATCATCATTTAACGTCCATTTTCCATGCTGGCATGGGTTGGATGGTTTGACAGGAGCTGGCAAATCAGAAGACTGAGTTAAACTCTACTCTCAGCTTTGGCATGGTTTCTATGGTTGGATACTCTTCCTAACGCCAACCACTTTACAGAGTCCATGGCACCAGCATCAGTTAGATCACCTAGTAACTTATAAGACAAGATCCCTCAACTGAGTGGGGGAACAGTATTGAAGAAGGTAGCTTTATGCCAGGTGATGAAGGGTTTGGGTATGTGTAGAGGAACAGAAATAGGTGTCTTGCAGTAATGGCTATGTCCGGGAGAGAAGTTGGGGAAGATGTGACGGAGGGTACACTCAAGTTACAGGGATGCTTATATAAGTGGAGTGGGACCAAGTATTGGATAGGTTAAGTGGGTAAGTTTGCAAAATTATGAAAGGAGAGTGGGAAGTAGAAGGGGGGGGATGTTGTGAGTGACACATGCACACACATACGAATGTGTGTGTGTGTGTGTTACTGTCTCCTTGTCTTGACATGACTTGATAGTTATGGGTATCACCGTCTTACACGCGTGTCCTTCATTTCCAATCTTCCATGAAAACATGTCTGGTCTTTGGAAAATATTACCTAACTTGGAAATAGATGAAGGTTGGCAATGGGAAGAGCATCCAGCCATAGAACTTCAATAAATTCTGTCCAACTCATACTTGCATGGAAAAGTGGACATTAAAACAATGAAATGTTATAAATATAGTCAGTGTGAATTCACTGAGATTTTAAGTAATATCTTTCAGAGTGAAACAGATGAGGAAAATGACCCCTAACCTCTCCATAGGATGAAACATCTTTTGTCTTTGTGGCACACTGTGTCCTTGTGGCACACTGTGTCTTTGTGGCACACTGTGTCTTTGTGGCACACTGTGTCTTTGTGGCACACTGTGTCCTTGTGGCACACTGTGTCTTTGTGGCACACTGTGTCCTTGTGGCACACTGTGTCTTTGTGGCACACTGTGTCCTTGTATCTGGTTCTATATGGTTGGTACGTTGTCCTGTTCATTTGTAATTCCCTTGTTAATTAAGGAGTTCGTTAATTTTAAATGAAAAAACTGTCAGCAAACTAATCTACATACTTTAATGGTGAACGTATCTAAGATCTAAGGTATCTTATCATTTACTGATTAGTGACATTTAAAAAATAAAAATGATTAAACAAAATCTATTTTAACATCTCCAGTCAGTAATATAACAGAACATATGACTTGGTGTCACATGTCTTGCTGTGTGTGATTATACATTGACACAGTTTTCAATTAGATTTAAAATATAAAAATAACTTAATCATTAGATATTCTTTTGAGAATCAGCTCAACTCATTTATTTTAAACGATTGACAGTTAATTAATGTGTGACAAACTGGATCTGTGGGAGAAACTCTCACCTTTTTCATTTGTTTTGGTGAAATGGTGTAAATGGCAATGAAATCTTTCCTAAAACATCTTCCTTTGATAATGAAAATATTTTCTCATAAAAATAAATGTTATGCCATAAAAGACACAGGTTTGAAATCGTCTAAATTTTCTGATGCATTTCCCCCCCTTTTTTTTTTCTTCAAAACCAAACTTTATTCCAACTTTAGCTTTTCATATTAAATAATTTTATCTTTTACCAATTCTGACTATAAACGTGTTTCCTTGGACTTTTGTCTTGTCACTATTCATTGAAAGTTTAGGAAACTAAAGTTAACGAGAAAGTTCTATTAGTAAGAATCGTCATTGTCTTATTCTTCACTTTTCTATGGAGATTACTATGTCTCTATAAACATTTTTCGCTATAGACTTCCCTCATTGCTTATCCAACTCCTTCTCTGTCTAGCAGACTTTATATGGTTACACTGTTTATATAGGTCCACTCTTATTGGTTACTACCTATTGTGTTTTTTTCCTTCCTCTTCCTTTTAGAGTTTCTATGGAGGTAGGATGAGTGAACCATGGTTATTGATTGAAGAAGTTCTTTGAAAAGTGGAGAACAATAAAAAATGTCTGATATATTGGTTGTGTAACAATAACTTGTCTAAAACATGGAGGACAAGTGAGTTGAGATAGTGACCAAGTATGAAAAGGCATCAGCTAATATAATCATCATCATTTTAATGTTCACTTTTCTATGTTTGCATGGGTCAGACAAAATTTGTTGAGTCAGAGTTTCTATAGACAGTTGCTCTTTCTGTTGGCACTCATCAGTTTCTAAGTACGGTAATATTTCCCCATCACCAGACATGTTTTCATGGAAGACTGGAAACACCTCGCTTGTATGACGGTGACCCTCGTTTACAACTACCACGCAATTTCAAGACAAAGAAAGCCAATCACACATGCATACATGAATGAATGAAACAGACCAGTTGCATTAATGTGCACATGTGAATGAATCTAATTGATTAACATATGTTAACACTGGGAGGAAGATAAGGGATAGAACGGTGATAGAACATCCGAGGATGTTTGACATCACAAAATCAAGATGATGAAAACTTGACCAATTCATGCCAGTTTGGAGAAGTAGACATTTAAAACAATGATGAGTTGCTTTACAGGAATGGCTAACACAGAATATTTAGATTACATTTGATGGGGTCAGTCTTTGTCTGAATTTTTTATAACTTTCAGCAGATATAACTCTCCTCATTGGTTGGGAAGCTGCATTAATGTTTAGTAGATATCCCAAACTGATAGTTTGGAAACCTGCTAAAATAAACATTAAAATTGTAAGGAGAAAATAAACAGCTTTTAAGTTTAACTCAGTGTTTATTGAACAACAGAGGTGCAGAATTTAGGGAGCGACTTGTTAGAATATACAAGTCTGTGAGGAGACATAAACTAGAATAACAAGACTATTATACCGAAAGAACTGGTAATACATACATTACAAGTGTTCTATAAAGAGAACATAATATGGCTGCATAATTCAACATGGAAGTGTAGCGCCAAAAGTCATATTAACTTAGTGAGTTTACAGGCTTGAAGATGAATTATGATGTTGTTGTTGTTAGCGTATATTGGCGGTGATGAATTTCATGGTGTCATCATGCGAAACAAGCGAGCAATAGCTTCCTGGAGGCAAACGCAAGTTAGACTCCTTTTGGAGAGAAACCCAACTTCTTTTATTGAAATTGCTGGATTCCCAGAGATGTGAGAAGTTTTTCCGACAAGAGAACATGTGATCCAATTGAGAGCATCTGATTGGTTGACCGGGTAATTTGGTGTAACTGTTTGGGGGACAAATTGCGCTTAAAAACTAACCAATCAGAGCAAATGCTTAAAACATGATCTTTATAACTAAATGTTCTCTGCTACGACTGAACGACCACTATAAATAAAAGGGAGAGATAGAGAATAGTTTTTCATTCTGCTTTTGTCAATCTGTTCTGCTACAAATGTAACTTTTCTAGAAAGGACATGCTTGTGTTTTGTCGTTAGGTAAAGCAAAATTCTTAAAATATTCCTGCTGAGGGACTTAACAAAACTCCTACTGTTGGACATAAACTTCTAACTGAAGATTTAAAGCTTTTGATACCAACATACCCAAAACTGCACTTGGTTCTATGATATAAGCTTCCTGTTTTAAAGTCAGGCCAGGTGTGTGGGTATGGTGCCATTGCATCACATTGCTGCATTTACTATTTGTCAGTATATTCCCAATTCCTCCCAGGCGACCTGTTGAGTAGAGTCCCAGTCAGTCTTCATCTCCATGAGATAACTCCTCTTCTGTCGTGATCATGTGGTATGTGGTCTATCAACACAAACCGTCAACCCAACCAGATCCTCAGTGAAGAGAACACATTTGCCCCTGCTTTAAAGTGATATAAATTAAAACCTTTCATTAAAATTTCTTAATTTATGTTCCAATCATCACATTTAAGGACAAAATTATTTTACTAAATTCAATATTTTCAAAATTAATTGAAACAAAGACAATGTATTTCAACAGAAATGTTAGTACCCCCCCCCTCTCTCTCTTATGTACACTTGCTGGCAAATTAGCAAAAATGTATTCAGTTTGTTTAAATGTTAATTATCGGATTCAAATTTTAGCACAAGGCCAGCAATTTCGGGACAGGGGGAAGGTTGATTACATTGACCCCAGTGCACAACCGGTACTTATTTCATCAGCCCTGAAAGGATGAAAGGCAAAATTGGCCTCTGCGGGATTTGAACTCAGAACATAAAGACGGATGAAATACTGTTAAGTATTTTGATCAGCAGGCTAATGATTCTGCCAGCTTGCTGCCTTTAAAATAAAGTTAATTATTAAATTGTATTTAAACAACACTGTAAAGAAAGTTTGATGATGATGTGACTTTCAGGGACAAACATTCAAACAATATAGTTAATAAATAATGAAGGCTAAACATAGATTGTTAAATCTGTTTTCTGCAACATCCATGAAAGAATCTCCAGCACATATTTCTCCCTGAGGAGGAGGAGGAGGAGAGGTGGTGGTGGTGGTGGGGAGCGTCAATGAAATTAGCACCAAGTTTCCCTTCGTCAACTTTATACGGAATTACTAAACCACTCCTCCTCCCTCTACTTGTAAAATGTTATTGTTTTCTAAAGAAATTTGTTGTTGTCATAGAAACAGGATTTCTGGTTTGAACCAGTTTGTCTTTCTAATGACCTCAACACTTTTCCATCACTGACAACATTGTCTCTTTCATTACAATCCTACTTTATTTGGCTTTTTCAATATTTCTTACATTCACAAAGTTGGCTTCATCATCATCATCATCATCATCATCATCATCATCATCATCATCATTATTATTTTATGTCCTTTTTTCCATGCTGGCATGGGTGGATAGTTTAACAGGTTACAATGGGTCACATTTGCTCCAATGTCTCATTTCAGATGTGGTTTCTATCACTGGGTGCCCTTCTTAACACCAACCACTTTATACAGTGTGCTGGGTACATATCTTTGTGGAAGCAGCACAATAGAAATTGCTTTGCTTTTTGTGAGACTAAAAAGCCATCCCAGACTTTGTGTTTGTGCTGTGGCACCAGCACCGTTGATAGTCGCAGCTTGCAGCGCAGAAGAGTCACCCCCCCCCCCCCACACACACTTCATGGATGGAAAACATTGTGAAAGGATTGTAATGGAAAGACTGACAGAGATATCAGGGGTGGGGGAGATGAAAGATAGAGTAATGTAGAAGAGGACAGAGGGGATGGGGGTGGGTTGAATAGGTGGACCTAGGGATGGACTGGGTCAGTCTGCTTGCTAATGGATTGGATAGTTTTTGCATCAGTGATGATGTATCTCCTGTAATGTGGTTTGTTGTATGAAAACCTTAGAATAAAGTATCTTACTTGAACAAAATGATAAAGGTTAGCACCTGGAAGAATACTTTGTAGAAGACTGCTTCAAAATCTCATCCAATCTACACTAGCATGGCCAAAATAATAATAATGATGATGATGTGTGTGCATATATGTATATACATTTGTGTATGTGTTTATATACACACTTAAGTATAACAATAGAGAGAAGTAGGTCATGAAAGGCAAAAAGTATTGTCATTATTTAAGTTGACCAAATCTACCAGGAATCAGTCTACAACCTTAAGAAAGGAAGGCCACATTGGATAATGAAGTGTTACATATATACTTAATGATGGTAGGGTCCGAGCTCAGGCTCACCACCACCACCAATTTATACAGTGAACACACCACTCCTTATTACTAACAAGTTCGATTATGTACTGCAAGTGTGTAAATTCTGTTCTTAGTAGTAAGGAGCCCCCCCCCCCGGTTGCTGATGAACGATTTAACTGACTTTAATTAAGAGATTCCTGTCTTCACCAAACTTTCTAAAACTTCAAGTACACACAATTATATACTTTGGCTGAGAGGAGGTGGAGTTCACACTCAATGAAATGAGTGACACATTAGATATTCTGTCGAGAGTTTGCCTTCAACATACAGTGTCAAGGTGTGTGTGTGTGTGTGTGTGTGTGTGTGTGTCGATACACACATTGTGAACACAAAAACTGATCCCTAACCAGTATTAATACATTTTTTTATTTTTATTTTCAATGATGTTTTATTAATTTAAGTAGAAAGAACTAGAAAGCTGAGTCCTGAGGGAATAAGAAACAACATCCATGGCTCCCACCTCGCAGCAATTGTGTGTGTGTGTGTGTGTGTGTGTGTGTGTGTGTGTGTGTTTAGCAAAGTCTACTTGTTTAAATTGGTGTTTTACTTTCAAGATAGTTTATACCTCTCATTTGCACATTGACTTTATATTTGAGATTTAAAACATTTACTGTCCTCACCACCACTACCACCACCACCACCATTATATGTAACCAAAGACAAACAAACAAATTTTCTTTTATATAAAAGTCTTTCTCTCTGCCTCCAAAAATTCGGTTTACTATAGAACATCATGATTGTCATCTTTTTCTCTCAATTTTCCATGCTGACATGATGGCTTACCATGAACAGAGTCAGCAGAAATCTGAAGACCCTTCATACTTAGTTACCTTTGGCTTCTGTGATTCATTTGTGGCTTGTTTTCTATGGCTGGAGGCCCTTCCCAACACTAACCACTTTACACATAAGTAGACGTGGCATATGTTTTCATGGTACCAGCTCTAGAGGGGTGGTCATGACTAAAGGGTCTTCTTGACTACCATGTCTTGTTGTATTCTTTACAGAGTGATAGATGAGTGAGTGATAAGAGATGAGTGCTAGCACTACTCAGTATTCTGTGATACCTACTTTGAAGGTAATGTGACCCAAGAGGTAGTGATGATAGAGAATGTGAGGGTGAAAGCAGTAAGAGTATATCGGCAAACAATGAATATGGGGGTGACTGCCAGTATTGGAAAGGAGGGTGAAGATAGTGGACTTAGTACAATAGGTCGGATGTGGTATTTTTGTTCAGTGCAGCCTGCCGAGTCATGTCTTGAGCATTCCACTTCTTGAGAAAGGTTACCCATGCTTGGTTTAGATGAAAGTTACTGGAACTCATTTTCTATGGCCAGAATCTCTTTCTTCTGAGACCGACCGACACACACACACACACTCTTTTCCCCCACTTTCTAGAAGTAACAGCCATACCAAACAAGTTGCTCCTTTTCACTCTAAAACCAATTTAAACAAGTTCAGACACAAAATATAAGCAGATTGCTCAACTGACAGCAACACAATCACTGACAATCCTCTTGTGACAGATTTCTATAAAAGACACACACACACACACACACACACATTCCCATGCACCCCATCAAACACATATTTCATGTGTGCACGCACTCACATACCAGCTTACATACATACACACACACACACACACACACACACAACAGCCAAACCCAATCTGTCAGATGCGATTGTTGTTCTGTAATTATATTTTTCTTCTTGGGTTATTTATCATTTTACTGACATGTCAAGTTAAAAGAAATTAGGTTTCATACGTGTGTATACAAAATGTGTAACAAAGATAAGTGTATGCCTGTGTGCAGATGTACATATGTGTTTGGAAGCTGGGATGAGTGTAAACACATCAGTGAACTAATGATGAATAAAAACTATAAACAAACGAAATCAAATAAATATATAAAAGGGAAAATAAAGAAGTAAAACAAAAAAATAAAATAAATTCAAGGAATGGCAGAATGAAGAATGTTGAAAGAGAAATTTAGAAAAATAAGATTAAAATGAAGTGGGAAGGAACAACAACAACCTCCCCCCACACACTTTATTGTACATCAAGTAGTTTACTCTTATGTTTTTATGTAGCCTTTAAGTAATTTTCCCAGTTATATACACATTGTTGAGTGAATGGCCAGTTGGAGCTATCAGTGACTGTAGACTTAAAATCTCACTGAGATTAACTTTCCATTTCATTCTTCCAGGATTGATAAAATTAAGAACATATAAAACATTGATGGCATTTAAATTGACTCTTCCATCCTTCAAAATTTATGGTTTTGTGTCATTTAAAAATTAGATCTCTTTTATAATTTTGCTCAACATATTAGTATTTTTGTAAACTTCTGGTCTTATCCGTCTTCCTCTTCTGATCTTGTACATCCTCCTCCAATCTTATCCATCCTGCACTGTTTCCATACACTATACAACATAAGAGATGGTATCTCTCCAACCCTATCCACTCTGCTCTCATCATTGGTCCCTATTTATGATAGGGGCAGGACTTTCATTCAATCTAAAGTTTTATCTGATTATATCCTCAATATAAAACTCTGCAAACCTTTCAAACGATCAGGTTCTGTGAATTTTATTTTTGTGATTCAAAACTGGTCATATTTGATTTTTTTTGTTCCTCAAAATATGTCAGAATTACTATCAGCTGAGAAAGTCTTCATTTTTGGGATTAATGCCATTAGAGAGGGTGGGGAGGGGGATTTAAAAGAGAGCAATGCCTGGTGGTTATTATGTCCGTGTTGTCGATGTGTTCCTAGAAAACCTGTCTTCTTGTGTGGAATCTCTACACACAGATTCGATAAATAAATTACAATTTTCACTGAGGATATCTTCATGTCATCTAATATCATGGAGAAAACAATGAAAGCCACACAATCACATTTTTCTCTATTAAAACCTTTACACTTCATGTTGTTTAACCCCAGGTCAACCATGAATGAACAGACCTGATCAAGGTCATTCCAGCCAGGACCATCTCACCACTATGACTACATTGTGTGTGTATTCCTTTCCCAACACATATCCTATAGTGTGATTGAGGGGCATTTGGCTGCAGTTTCTAGCAGGCTGAGTTCTCTTAATAACTATTTTGCCTACATAACAAATCATTTTCCTTGTTAGAAAGCAGAATCAGTAAAGTAGTAGACTTATCTTTACTTTAGTTGCTCTACATTCTCAGTTTGAATCAAGTTACCAGTTGTACCAGTCATACGCTACACTTGATTTTATTGACTGTTTTTCTCCCCACAAAATTTGAAGTTGTATGTCTTCAGGTAACCAACTTCACCATGTTCCAGTCTGATTGGTTTGGTTTCTATGGCTGGATGCCCTTCCAAACGCCAACCACATTACAGTGTGTGCTGGGTGCTTTTAACGTGCCACTGGCATCGAACTCTGGACGTTATTGCTTTTACGTGGCACCCCACTGTACTCCATACAGCGAGGCAGTGGGAACTCACATCTAAGGACACATACAGTGGGTTAGAGTGGGAACTCACATCTAAGGACACATACAGTGGGTTAGAGTGGGAACTCACATCTAAGGACACGTACAGTGGGTTAGAGTGGGAACTCACATCTAAGGACACATACAGTGGGTTAGAGTGGGGACTTGCATCTGAGGACACATACATATACTCATTTAAGTAGATACACATTCACATGAACAGGCATTTATGTATGTTTACATATATGTCCACACACACACATACACACACACACACTGTAATCCACAGAAGAGAGAATTGACTCTCAATACTGATTGCTGCAGACTTGTTATAAATGTAAGGAATTATTTATGCCAGATTTGTATATTTTGGGATTATTTTCTTAGCTGAACTTATTGAATATAGCTTAGTTGCTAATAGTAACCAATTTGGACAATCAATGTAAATTTCCAAGATTGGCACAACTTATCAATATTTCAACTAATAATGATTTAGTGAGAGGAGTCAGAGTTGATCTGCGACCCTTAAGACCTTAGACATTGGTAGGTGGAAGGGAGCAAGTTATCTTCATGCCAAGGATCATCATCATCATCATTTAAACCGGTCATATCCAACCCATATATTCTGTTTTGTGTTCAAGTTGGCCAGATCCATCATCTTACACCAACCCAACAATGTCATTCTAAAAATAAACAATCACATCATCGAAATCTCAAAACAAGATAATACATGATTAATTAAAAACAATGTGAATAAATAAGTATTTCATTTGACAGAGTAATCTGAATGCTAAAGGGTTAAGGTCTGTTTTTCCATGCTGGCATGGGTTAGATGGTTTGAGAAATGCTTGCAACCAAATGGACACTGCTTAAAATACTAGAGTCCAGTGTTGGGGGTTAAATCAGGGAGTGGGGACGGATGGCACTAAATACTGTATTTAGTTTTTCACTGCATCAACTTGACTCACTTTGAGGTGAGTGCACACACTCACCTCAAAGGATTCTACACAATTTCCATCTTGTAAATTCCAATCAAAAGTTAGTCTATAGTAAAGACTTGCTCAAGGAACTGCAGAATGAATCAAACCAGAACTCTTTGGCTGTGAAGTGAAATTCTTAACCACACAGCCTAACCCATGCCTGCATGGAAAAACAGACGTTAAATGATGATGATGATGATGATGACAGCCATGTTTTTGCCAATCATTTAGTTACAGACTGGATGATAGCCTTTACATCACATCTATTATTTCTCCACTCCATCAGTAACTGAGACAATCTGCCTCTACATTAACATTACTGCCCCCCCCCTCCTCCAACCTAATACTGAGATCTTTTCTCTCCTTTGGATATGTCTAAAGAATTAATCCAGCAGCAAATCTTCAAAAATGCTTTGAAAACAATATTGGTGACCTTTTTTATCCAACTTTTCTAAAAGAAATAGATTATGAAACCTAATTTCTTTTAATTTGACATATCTTATTATTTTAGTGTTCAGGGATATAATTTTGTTGGCAACAGAAATATAAAGTTGATTCAAATTGGTTTTGAAAATATATCAACATTAAATTATTTCCTCTGTTGTTTTTTTTTTTTTTTTGCATATCTGCAAGAATGCTTACAGATTATCTCTAGGGTGTTAGTTGCATAATATCTCCATGTCTATTGTACTGATTACAAGCTGAAATTTTCATGCTCTCATTTTAAATAACTCAAGCAAACATGAGATTAGAAAAAACAGGCTAAAAATTAGCTCTTCCTCTCTAATAATATCTGCCATTTAGTTGAGTCTGAACAAACAGTGAAATAAAAAAATAAATTCCTTTTTGTTTTATTTAGGAAAAAACATTCTTTTATTTTTGCATGACATTGAACCTTGTGATTGACATTGAAAGACCTCCAATACCACATAGAAATTTAGTTCATTTATTTTGAATGAAAGGATTAATGATTGTAGGTCTTTTAAGTTTAATCACAGCCATGTGACTTGTGTATGTGTGTTACCCTCCTTTTTTTATAGGAGTGCAATGATATGATGATGATGGTGGTGGGAATATAGAGATTGGTGATATTTTCTATGGGAAAATCCAATTCCATTTATTGTGTCTTTGAGGAAATGTTTGTTCAGTAGATTAGACTTCCACCAATAAATACCAAGACTTGTTTAAAATGTTAAGCTGTTTGTTATTTTAGAATTTCTAAAGGTTTCCCACTCTTTATTGTTGATCTTTTCTCGGTATAATGACGTATTTCGTTATTCATAAGAATCTCTCTATTGTTTCATTATATTAATTAGTCACTTTTAATTACTATTTCCACCTTGGAATACAATTAAATTCACATTGAGTTGTGTATATTTGTCTAGCAGCTTGCATCAATATTTTCTTTATAGGTCAAAGTTCAACATTGATTTCTAACAAACCCACAAATTTAAAAGGAGGAGGGTGTCTATATTAACCTCAGTATTTGGCTGGTACTATATCAACCCCAGAAGGATGAAATACAAGACTTCTGGGATTTGAATTCAGAACATAAAGATACCAAAACTAAATATTACCAAGAATTTTGTCTGTCACTACCACTTCACTGCTAGTTTGTTTACCATTCCACCATTTTGAACAGAAGTATAAAACTACAAAATAAAATATTAAAACCTCCCCCTCCCCCTGCCCTCTGCCACCTCCCTCACCTGCTTCTTACCCACCTCCACTACATTTCAACCTGACTGAAAGGTTCCTAAACTGATCACCAATACATGTCCTCACTACATCACACAATATACAATCTGGGATCAAGATAAGAAGACTCAAAACTCAACTGGTGTTCTATTATGCAGATAGCATGTCTGGATTATTTAATTTCTAAACCTATTCTCCCTTGACAACCATTGTACAATATAGTATATTATATATTTATTTTCAATGTATCCCTAATAAGTGTTTGACTGATGAGTTCGGAATAAGACCAGAACTTGTCAGGAGTTGTCTCCTATACTTGCGAAAAAAATAAAAATATTAATAATTGATTAATGTTTTGTCTTTTTTAACCTCATTATTTTTTCAAATTATCTTTTTTAAGGCTCCATTTATAAATTTATTTGATATTAACTTTTTTGTTTTCCCATATATTTCTAGTTCACTTTGTTATTACTCCTTATTTTAAACACTGATTTATTTCTTTAGCATTTTGTTTCTCTCTCTCTCTTTCTCTCTCTCTCTCTCTCTCTCTCTCTCTTCTAGTTAATAAATGTAATGTTCCATGCAGGGCTGGATAGTAAAACACTTTCTTTTTTGCTGAGGACTACAAACCTCTCAGAGCTCAGGGTTTACAAAATCTTAATCTTGCACTGGTTCCATGTATTAACCCTTAACTTAATTGTCCCCTAATTGACTCTAGTAATTAGAGTTGTTTATTGCTAAATTATTGTGTGTGTTAGGGTTGGTCTGTAGAGTCTCTTCAGCTAGAGAATAGACACACTTCAAAGAGAAAGACAAGCAAGATGTATGAAATTTCGGTTCATACCTTCTGCTGAAAGAAGAGTAAATTGCTTTGACCAAGGTTAGGTGTCCTGACAAGTTTGATTTGCATCTGATTTTGGTGTTTTGAGCTGTTTTCATTAGTTTAACACATGTAGCATATTGTTTTCATTGGTTTAACACATGTGGCATATTGTTTTCATTAGTTTAACACATGTGGCAACTGTATTTGATTTAGCTGTAGGTGTCTTCAGGGTGGGATTGCCAACTGAATAACTACCTGACATAGTATTTCTGCTCAAAGAGATTCTTGCTTCTCTGTATAATGATTGTCCAGACTACCATGGAAGCAGCATCCAGCTCAGCTGGGACATAGGGATTCTGTCCTCAGGGGTTCTGACTCTTCACAAGGAGAGAGAGAGAAGAGAGAGAGAGAGGGGTTGTGCACATGAAACTGAAAACACAATGGGCCAAAAGAAAAAAAAAACATAGGAGGAAAGATCACAAATCTTTGAACATGTACATCAATTCCTACAGAAGGACAAATCTTGTCTGAGCAATGTGAATTGTAGGTCAATATCAGGATTGGTTAGAGAATACTGCAGTTGCTATGTAGTCAGTGGTGTGACTGGAGTGGCTGTACTCTTGGTGTCAGCTGGGTGTAGGACATATTTGATGATATAACAGTTAAAATATCTAATATCCATAATTAACCATTGGTTAACCTGTCCAGCCCCCTCCCTCCACTACCTATCACTGATAATATCGCCTATTTCTGTCTATTCCAGTTTCAGCCAATCAGATATCAAGGTTATACAGCAGATTTACTAACCTTGACAAAAACAACAATGGTGTTCTTTGGTAAGTATTATTCTTGATTTCTCTGCAGAAAATTTTTATCACTCAGTGAGCTTGGCATTTTTAACAAGTGTGTGTGTGTGTGTGTGATAAATAAACAACAGGTAATTTCTTGGCTGTTTGAGTTATTATATTGAATCAAGAGAAGATAAATGGTTATTTTCATTGTTTTTTCAATTGGCCTTTTCTGGAAGAAGGGGCTGTACCTATGGCATTTAATCCTCTGAAATCCTTGTGATTGATGCAGGTAGGTTTTCTCTTGAAAAATTGCAAGTTGATGGCTGCAGGAAAAACATGAAATTTGAGAGAAGAACTGGAAGTATTGGTTACTGAATTCTTAGTCTTCGAGAGTTGTTGGATGGATAAGGAGGTGAGTTGAGAGTACTTGATTGGAGGTGGTCAAAGAAGAGTGAACTTTAAGGAGCAGAGATCACTGTAATAACAGTGGGAAAAGTAGGGGTTGGAATGTTGGAACGTGTGGTTAAGTAGCTCCATTACAATCCATCCTGGAAGGCTTTCTTCTGGTGGCCAGTGTGTAGCTGCAACACTTTCTCAGTGTTGGTGGGTCTGAGGTTTGTAGAGAATTAGTATTTTCTGGTTTCTGAAGAGGAAGATCAGTCATTGTGAAGCAGTATTTGCTATGTTGAAGATTTACCTTTACCAGGAGAGACACTCAGTAAAAACGAGGCCCAGTGATTGTATATTTGGGATTCTAGTTGAATAGTTTATGATTTAAGTCATTGCCATTGAAAGAGACAAGAGTGTCAAGACTCCATTGGAAAACCTGTAGTTTCTGTTCAATGAGGAGGGGTTGAGATGAAAGGGTTTCTATTCTACCTCCCAGTCATCAAAATAAGCACCATTTTTAACATCCATGGCTGATCCTCTTCCAACATTCTGTATTGTAAATCTTTGTGGTCTTTTGACATCTCTTTGAGATTAGGATTCAGAGTCTAGTGATTACAGTTCACTTTTCATCCAATGTCTTCCTCAGTCTCTTTCTTTCACAAATTCCATCCTCTATATTCATCACATGGCCATACCGTTGCAGTCTTCTCTCTTACTCATTGTATCTAATTCCTCTTTTGTCTCAGCTTATTTGTGCTCCATTGTTCAGGCACACAAACATTACACACTAGTAATGGGATAAAATGATTAAATCTTCATTTAGTTTAAGGATTAAGCTAGAGTCGAGCTATGAAAGTCTGGCTATGAAAATAATACAAAATTGAATTCTTCTTAGATGGAGGCTTTTGAAAATCTTTCATATAGCCACTGTCTGCAATCACTTCTTTATTTAAGTATGTAGTTTATGTGTATATAAATATATAGTTTGTATATGTATAGAAATATAGCTTATGTGTATAGAACAGATTTCCTTTTAAACACACCTTAGTTTTAGCTGTCGTGTTTCTTTACCAGACACTCGTCCTCGTCAAAAACTCTACAAAAAGAACTTAATAGAATTAAGTCAATAGTAGAAATACAAACAAGTTAACAACTACAACTTTGTAAATACAGCATACAGTAAAAGCAAACAAACCACCTAAATAGGTATATAACTACACAAGTGTATGTATATATATATATATATATATATATATTACATGAACCAAATGGCTGTAGTATGAATAGTTTATAAACACATTACTGGTCATACTTGGCCATTAACTAACGCATAATAATAATGGTTTCTTTATTAGCCACCAGGGCTCACACAAAAATGAGGTCAAGGACAAAGTTATAAAAACAAGAGAGGGCCTTTTTGCATTGAAACAAAAACAACATAGAAACTAAATTGTAAAGAAGGAAAATTTCCCAATAGAAGAGACTTTCAAGGGCTAATCCTGGAAACCTCACTAAAGCAAACACCCCCCCTCTAAGCTGTCTTCCACCATTCTAAAAGCACATACACAGAGCTAGCCTGTTTATTTGGATCCTGCTCACCACTCTCATCCACCTTTCTACAAATTTGACGGAAGGCAACACTTCTCTCTCTACCATCACTTTTCTTTTCAAGTGAAAGTTGATGAGGGCTTAGCCATAAAGGGAGGTGTCTATCTTCAGCCCTTTTAATTTTGTCCATCACACAACTTCTTTTGTCAGGGCTATCAGACAAATAAACGCTGTCTGTCCTATGCCAAAGCAAGGCAGTGAGGTAATCTTTACAATGGACTTAGTTGATAGCCAGATCCATCATATACATGACAGCAGCTATTCAACATAATTCCACAAGTCAGCAATGTCTGCACACTGGACAAGTATGTGCAGATCACTTTCATTGCTCTGCATACATCATGGTCAGGTCTAGCTGACAGCACTTCTATGCCTGTAGAGTTTATTCAAAATTTGCAATGGCTTCTCATAGCACTGTCAGGCCAGGGATTTCTTGAAATTATCAATGGGCTCCAGGCTGAGAGTTCTCCAGGACAGACCATTTAGTTGATTTTCGTCTATGCTAAGAGTTTCTTCTAGAATATTGTTGCTTTTGCCTAACTGGCAGAGGGCTGTGAACACTTGATGATATTCCAGATATCAAATGCCTGTCTTTAATCTTTGCTTGACTTAAGACTGCAGCTCCATCAAAGAGATGAAATGGGGGGTTTCTATGGATAGCTCTGTTTGGGTTAGCCCTTATCTGTGCATTACTAACCCAACCCAACCACTGGCAAGTATCAACCTTTTTGCTAACACCTTGGCCCAAATATTCACAATGTTGTTTTTGTTTATAAGAAAAAGACAAGATGGATCATAGACCTTCTAGACTATGACCATGGGCTAAACAATCCCTAGATATACAGTAACAGCCCTAATTATCCCAGTACAACTCCCTTGCTTGTCCATATACTCACACCATTCCCTCTATTGACCAGAGATAGAAAGAAGTGAGAAGAGGTCAGTATATCATTGACCTTTATTGTTTTATAGAATAATTAATGAAGAAACGAGAGGAGGGTGGGGTGGAGTCCTCCCCCTCTCTACACCCTACCCCTGTCTCCTGCTATATTCAGCTACCTTCCCCATGACTACCACCACAGATACTAATATAAATGCTGTGGATTGAATACTTTAATCTATTGACATTATGTGTGTGTGTGTGGGGGGTATTAATGGTGATGGTAGTAGTTATAGTGGTGGTGGTGGTGGTGTGGTAGACAATCTGTTTCCTGGTCCCCCTCCCTTCCCAGTCCCTGAGTGTCTTCAGTAAAAGTCTCCATCTCTCTAAGTTATATACAAAGTCAGGTTTCTTACAGAGACAAGAAATATAGTTGCCATGGTTACATAAGGAATTTTGATTGATGTCTTATCACTTTTTCGATTTCTTATTCTTCAGCCGTGAAGATTTTCTTCGGATTCCTGAACTTGCCATAAACCCACTTGGAGACAGGATTGTGCACTCGTTTTTTCAGGAAAGGTAAGTACATTTATATAGGCCTGGGTTAGATTAGATCTGAAGACATTCATACAAATACATGCACATGTATATAATTGTGTGTGTGTGTGTTAAAGTGAGGTTATTATCTTGAAGTCAATTTAAGAATAACAACCTTTACTAATATGGGTGACTCATCACTGAGAAGAGAGTTGAATTTATTGTAAATCTCATGTTGCCTGGGACTTAACAATTTCACTCAATGGCTTATTCAACCGTCATCATTTTATGTCTGTTTTTTATTCTTGCATGGGTTGGATGGCTTGTTGCTCTTAGATTGAGAAACTACATTTTGCTTTAGGATTTATTTTGGCTTGGGATCTATGGTTGGATGCCCTTCTTAACACTAACCACTTTACAGAGTGTACTGGGGGTATATTTTCATGGTACTTTAGCAATGTGATTGATGACTGCAATGCAGCCTAAGCCTTGGTAATATAAGATCTTCTGATTGGAAAGAGTAAGAATAAATAACAATAAGAAATACAAAGACAAGTTTAAATGTTCAAGCTGAATACAGCAACTGGCATAACATGAATAAATTGGTCAGGTAAATATATTGGTTTGAAGGTGCTTCTTGAAGTTGACGATAACGTTGGGAAAATGCAAAGCATAGCATCAAAGATTTCTGTTACAAATCTCTTCTTGTTGAAGCTGCAAAGTGGAATTAAAACTGCTCTCATGTTGAAGATCCAAAACTCACTTGTTGCCAACTCACCTCCCTAAGGAATTAGGAGGAAAATCGTCCCATTAATAGCTGATGTTGGGACACTTGGCTAGTCTATCACGTTAGGGGTGGACAATCCGCGTAAAGGTGGATGGACTAGACCATCACGTGATAAGCCATTATGGGTATCTAAAAGTAAAGAAGCAACATGTGGATACCTAAAGGTAAAGAGCGAACATGCTTCCGCTACAGTACCAGCATTAGGGAGATTGCTTTACCATCAACAAGACTAAAGAAGTATGTGTTACTATGGCACCAGCACTGAGAAATAAGCTTTGATTGTAAAATCTTTCATTAAGCCTTGAACAGATTTTCTATGATGGAGGAAAACTGGACAGTAAGTTGATAAAAAATGACCTGTGGTCATATAGTGTGTGTGTAATAAATTTTCTACTAGTTTAGACACTGCATGGTACCTTGAGCAAATATTTTCTGTAACCTTGGGTTAACCAATGTCTTGTGAATGGAATTTAATGACTGGAAACTGCAGAAGCCCAGCAATGGCTGAAGGCGCAGAGAAGAGGTGATTGGTGGAAACAGAGGGCAGGGAAGATAATGAGAAATGGAAGTGATTATTTTGGTGGGTTGGGGTAGTGCCTATTCTGCTGTCAGGTAATTATAACAGCTGAGTAGTACCACAGATAGAGATGTGATGAGTGTCAGGGGGTGAGATATGTGGGAAATGGTTGACAGAGCAGAAAGAATGGGCGTGGGGCAGAGCCCTGCACATACAAACATTACTAAGGTGGATTTAGGATTTCAATTCTTCTGTGGTGGATGGGTCTTCTGGAGCACAGCAAGACACCATCATCTCGGTCCTTTCTTCTTCTTCTTCCAAAGTTTAAAATCTGGTTTTGTCCCTGTGAACGGGGGTGGCCGGATTCACCTCACACTCGC
>JAOPUL010000839.1:17971539-17990341 GCA_027564515.1 Octopus rubescens | reverse complement strand
GTCGGAATAACGTACAATCGTCCGCGTAAGCGTGTGTAATAATAAGTAAAGATGATCAATAAAAAACAACAACAAAAACAGTCAAGAGGACACATATGTAGATGTTATAGTTTGCTTGAAGCATTGTAGTAAACAGAAGAGTAGGAAAGTAATAAAGATTCTGACAATGCAGATAATTTTACAAAAAACTTTTATATATTTCAGGCACAAAGGCCCATCCTCAGAAGAAGATAGTCTTAGAAAAGTCCAGCTACACCGATTTCGTTGTTAATTTCTTTTTTTTTTCTGGTTTAACTGATTGGAGTTTGGGACAGCAGCAGTAGCAACTCTCCAACCGCCGGCGCGAGCAATACTACGACTGTTGGTGGTCGTGACGTATTTACACATAGCGGTGGTGGAAGATGGTGTTGGTGGCGTATTATATGATATTAGTCGCAGTCACCGTGGTGTTTCCATAGGAGACGCCGGCTCATCTCCGATCGGCTGTTAATTTTCGGGTTGAGGCGGTGGATCAATAACGCTTCCTTAATTCTTAAATTTCCGATGTTCCTCTCCGAGACCAGTATAAAGGCGTTTATATATTTGGTGGTATTACCGCATTTAGTCAGATGTTTGCGGAAGGAAGCCGCGTCGGTAGTGAGATGCTATTTCATTCGGACGTAGAGGGGTCGAACTGTACTACCGATATAAAATTTGTTGCATTTTGAGCATCGAATGTGATGCACTACATATGTACGTAGACACATGCTAGTGTTGTGGATAGGGCAGTTCGCTACTATACGGAGATCTTATTCTGCGCCGGACCGCTTCGATGCCAGGTTTTTACCTAGAGACGGTCCCGAGTGGGCCTGTAGGATGTCGAGTACTTCCCTGCCAATGGTCTTGTAAATGGCGGAGTGGTCTTCTCATTAAAGTGAGGAATCTTCAAGAAGCAGGTCTTGGGGAGATTCCTCCTGCCACGTTGGTGTGGCTTGTGTACGCGCATGGAGTCAACAACAGGTATCGAATATCCGTTGGTCTCAAGTACCTATAGGAACTGGGCAACATGTGCATCTCGGCTGGTGTTGTTACTGCATCTTTTGTTTATTCGGGGATCTCATTATGCACATAAGTTACCTTAGCTCTGATGGGGAGGGCCGATTGTAATGGACAAAGAGGTATCGGCAATCTGATTTTTGGTAGAAATCTGTGTCTACTTTTCCCTAGTCCGTGATGTTTAATCGAAAGTTGAGCAAGAAGAGGGAACCATCAATGTTAGGCTGTTCAATAGTGAAGCTAATGTGATGGTGAATCTTTCTGATATTCCCTAGTAATGTGGAGGCGTCCCCATGGGATTGGGAGAGCTTGAGGATGTTTCCACATGCCTGGTGAAAAATGTGCATATAGTGGCAAGTGCTGAGTGCCCTACACTCCAGCCGGTCTATGTAGGTGACAGCGAGCAGATCTGGGAGGCTGAACCCCATAAGTAGGCCTCAACACTGTTTATATGTGTTGCCAAAGAAATCGAAATATATGTTGGCACCTATAACCGGCGGTTGGACAGTTGCGGCTTGCTGCTGCTGTCCCAAACGCTAAAAAATTAATTGAACAACGAAATCGGTGTAGCTGGACTTTTCTACGACTATCTTCTGATTTTAATATTCTTTAATATTCTTTAATTGTAATATTGCGCTTCCCATTGTTGGTAGAATCGCTACCGCTCCGGAAAAATGCATAGCCACATTTCTTCCGCCTTTACAGTCTGAGTTCAAATTCCGCCGAGATCCACTTTGCATTTCATCATTTCGGGGCCGATAAAAAAAAGTATCATTTGAACACTGGGGTCGATGTAATCGATTTTTCCCTTCCCCCGAAACTGCTGGCCTTGTACCAAAATTTGAAATCAATATATTTCTCTTCCCGTACATACATGGATAACAAATAATTACAAATACAAACCAGATAAACTGTTTCCATAATTCCTTTCTCTCTGTCCACACTCTAAAATTATATACATTTCTGTTATTATCCATACCCTTTCCTATCCAACCACTTCTCGTTTCTGTCAATAAATTTACTTATAGTACAGTACACCACGCATGAAAGAGAACTCTGCTTAGAACACTATATGAAACTTGAAAATCTAACTAAAGTTTTATAAAGACACTTAGAAGCGTTGAGTATGTTGGCATTTTACAGAAAATAAAGGTATTCTCGAACGCAGGGTGGTTGTGAAGAGAGCTTCAAAAATCGGAAAAATATCGGTCTTCCATGGGTATTTACCCGATTTTCACATCCAACCTGAATTGCCTTATTTTCTGTAGAGTACTAAATTATAGTGGATGGCGGCTAGTCAGATCAAACTTCCAAATCTCAGTCAACCATTACCTCGTAAATATAAATATAAATATATATATATATATAAAGCGTCACTATCTCGTCTCTCTCTCTCTCTCTCTCTCTCTCTCTCTCGCTCACACACAAACTCTATTTCTCTCTCAACAACAACTTGTTCTCCTCCCCTTCACTATCTATCTATCTATCTATCTATCTATTTTTCTCTCTATCTATCTTTCACATACATACACACTCTCTCTCCCTTTCTCTCTCTCTCCCGCTCTCTCTCTCTCTCTCTCTCTCTATCTCTCTCTCTCTCTCTATCTCTCTCTCTCTCTCTCTCTCTCACACACACACTCTATTTCTCTCTGAACAATTTTTTCTCCTCTCCTTCACTATCTCTCTCTATATCTTTCTCTCTCTCTCTCTCGCTCGCTCTATCTATTTATCTATCTATCCATCCATCTATCTATTTATACGACGATGGTGACGCGTGTATTTCTTTATGTGTTTGTGTGTGTGTATGAGTGTGCGTGTTAGTGTGTGTATGTGTGTTTCTGTGTCTTTCAACCAATAGGAAACGCAGTCTTTAAAAATTACTTTCACTTTGAACAACTTTTCTCCTCCCCTTCTTCTAAAAATACATAGTGACGTATATTTTGATTCCTCTCCTTCATTCCCTCCCTATTATAGATGTTGTGACAAATGGAGATACATTGTACAATATAGTAGAGATGAAGCATAAAGGGGAATCTGGTTTAATAAACTGTTGTGTGAATAAACATGTCTTCAATGAAGATGTACAGTGATGATGATAATGATGTTTCTTTTCCCCTTCTAGCTGGAAAGTATTGCTGACAGGACAATTGCTGAGGCTGACACAGATGGTGATAGACACATCTCTTTCTCAGAATTTCAAACAGTAAGTTCCATTATTGTTTATATGTTTGTATGAGCTGATGGTAATATTTATGCAAACAGGGTGGCTGCGATATACATAATAGATGCCATCATCACTCATCTCTCTCGCAACTTCATACATGCTATGCATTCATTTTATCATATTTTGCTCCACCCTGGCAGTGCCTATTGGGGGGGGGGAGATTGGTGCCATAGTGTTGCACCTACAAGGAGATTTTAGAGGGGAAGGAAGCACTGGGCATAATATTAGTGCAGAGTTTAGGGCTGGTGGACTTGACAATTGGATCGAGGGTGCCTGCATGGAGGGGGACACAAGACAAACTAACTCTAAGGAACAGAAGAGAGAAGAGACAGGCACACTCCAGCATTTGGCCCACAGATGTACTTAGAGAAACAGAAGCCATTTAATAGCAGCAGCAGAGAGAGAGAGAGAGACTGTCTTGTCTTCTCTCTCTCTCTCTGTGGGTGAGAGGCTTGAGTGTGACTTTCAGTTAATCAGTTGATTAACCCTTCTCAGGATGTGCTTTACAATGTTTGTGCCTTAACAGCTTTATCCCAAATGTGAAAGAAATACTTCATTTTGGACCACACATGAGCTTTGTAGGGTGTCACTAATTGTTGGGGACTGAAGTCTCTTCTGGACCCAAAAGAAAGTTTTTTTGGATATGACCCTTTGTACTTTCACCAGGAGAGATTCTGGTTGAAAGTGGGACTCAATGTACAGAGTGACTCTCACGACTCTAGTTGAGTGTTGTTTAAGTGGGAGGGGGTACAATGATGTGAGTAGTGCTTCAGATGTATATATTCACTCCCCATTACCTTATCATTGCCTTCATATCTTCCTACTCACCACATGTCTATATTTGTGATTCCTATTGGAAAATGAAACATGTGTAACAGGGAATAAATAATACCAAAATCTTCCATTTTCCTGTTCTGTTTATTAAACAACTCTTGAAGATTATGGAAATATTTTGCAAATTAATATGTTTGGATTTACATTCAACCGTAAAAATGGACACTTATGGATTGGAATAATGGTTTAAGCAGATGTGCTTAATGAGGTTGCAGCTGGGATTTACCCTAAATACATACATATATATATATATATATATATATACACACACACACCCCCACTATCATCTTATCCTCACACTCCAGTTTTCTTTTTTCCTCTTTTTCCCACAGGTAATGGAATTAGTCGATGTTGAACAAAAGATGAGTATCCGCTTCCTGCACTGACCAAACACATGAAATCTCCTCTTTTACTGTTGTCAGCGCCATCTTCTGGCCTACATTTTAGTTAATTGTTCAGCTTCTGGTGGTGGGTGTTGTAGAGTAGACATCACTTCATCAATTCACATGACTGTCTTTTAAGTAAGGCATCAATGTCACCAAATCCTCCCCTCCATAAGCTTCAGGATTTGTGCCTTTGTCAGAAAGCATTGTTATTGTTGTGGAGTGGCAAGCAGTTTTATCCTGCTATTCTGATTTCAATTCTTGCTCATTTACTTGATATTTCCTGTCTAAGTACCTGTAATATGCTGAGATCAATTCCATTAACTATAATCCACTCCTGTAAATTTCTAGCCTTATACTTATGGAAGAAACTACTACTTTGTTGCACAATATGGATATAAAAATACTGCATGTGGTGTTAGGCAAGAAGTACATTTCTAAGAATTTGAGATGTTTCAAGGGGCACAGATTTTTGGAGTGTTCACATGTCTCACCATTCCAAGTGGTATGATAGTTTTGCGTGGAGGATTGAATCTTGCAGTATTTTGTTATGGCTCTTAATATTTTGGGTTAAAATCATGCAACATTTAACTTTTGTAATTTATTTTTTTTACCCCCCCCCCCCCCCCCCAAAGAATGAAAGACAATCAAGAAGCAGGATTGATGTCATTCAATTAACTGCCTCCCTTCAAAATAGTTGGCCTTCTGCCAAAATTAGCAACAATTTTTATTATTATTTGGTAGAATTGGCAAAAAAGCAGATCAAATGCCTGACAGTAATTGGTGAACATTCTGATTTCAAATCTGACCAGATTCAAGACTTCACCTTTCATCCTTCTCAGGTTGATAAAATAAATCTCAGGATTATCCACCTTAAAATATGTAGTCTGAGTCTATATTAAGCCATTTTATAATTATAGTCTAACTGTACTTTAGACTAAGACTAAATTACAGAATCCTAAGCAAACTAAATTCACAACCTGGTTTTCTTTTGTTTGATTCACTTTCATTTCTCTGATAAACTCTTTGTTAAATCTCATTATTTTGTCCCCTCAACAACTTTTATTAATTTCTCATTTCTTAAAACTCTTCAGATTCTTTCTATAAATCTCTTCATTAGTTTCACCAAAATCTCCCTCCCTCCCAAAGGAAAGTTCATTCTAACGTGAGGTGACTTTAAATCAGTTTTGGTTTATTTTTTGTTTAAAACTGTAACAAGATACATCAATGTTTCAGGTGAGAAAATCTCTTCTCCCTCCACCCCTGCCCCCAATCAGCGAAGACTGAAATAAACTTTTGTTCCTCATTGAAAGTCCCTTGCCTTTAATGAAGCCTCATTTTTTTTTCTTCTCTCCTGATTTTCTCTTATTTGAAATAATTTTGGTTGATGCCATGGCTCTCATGCTACTTCCTGTCAATAATAAGTTGTATTGAATCTTGTTGTCCAAACTTTGTTCAGTGCAAAACTTAGTTCTATTCAAGAAATAGCATCAAGGATCTTGTCAGACTGTCCAACCCATGAAAGCATGGAATATGGACGTTAAATGAGGAGGATGATATCTCAATGAACTAATTTCAATTCCTTGATACTTTCTTTCTCAAGAGCATTATTGTCAGAGAAAGTTAAGGTTTCTTTTGGTTATTTGGCAAGTCCTGGCAATATGATAAGGATTTCTGTTTAAAACTGGTGACAAACCACTCTGCAATAACATCAACAACATCCTGATATTTCATGAGACAACATTGAGACATAAAACCAAGTTAAATGTATAAAAATTCCATCTTGATTCTGGAGATTTGGGTTTCTCAACCTTTGTTCACTTGTCACCTGAAGGGATAAGTGACCCCACTTTACAGATTTACTTATGGATGCAATACACTGATTAAATAGCAAAAAAGAAAGTCTTCCCTTCTACTTTATGGTGGTAAAAAAATGTCACCAATCTGTAGAGCCAATTGTTTTAGCAATGAAAACTTTCCTAGTCTTAAATCCACCATGTTTGTGTGAATAGGACAAAATGTTGGTTGTTCTGAAGAGGTTAGAATTAATGAAATAAACACAGTATACAAATGTCTGAAAAAGACATGGATTTAGGAATGTTTGCCAGGTGGAGGACCTCCAGGGATCAAGTGAAAAGTTATTAAAAATATCACTGGAGACCAACACAATCTTAATCCAACCTTGTATATTACTTGTACTTATTTGATTTTGTATTTCATGCTTCAAGATCAATAAAATGTGACAGGATTTGGAACCATGAGATTAAACACTCAGACATTTAATCTATTTTACTTCTGCCGCACTCATTTATAATGGGGAATTCCTTTCAAATGTACAGATTTTGCAATTAAATTTACCCCAGTCTATATATTTTACAAACCTTGGATGAGTCTCATCATCATCTGCAGGAATAATTGATTTCTTCCATTTGTACAAGGCTGCAGATTTGTAAAGTAGAGTTAATCCAATTTTACATCACTGATAACTGTTTTATTGACCCTGGCTGGATTTGAACTCAGAACCTAAATGTATGAAACTAAACAGTTTAGTCGGCCATAACTCAGAAATAATAATAATCTTCCATTACTACAATGGTTACTCTGAGTTTTGGACAAAAAATGCCTAGTGGTATTTTGTCTCATTCCTCAATATTCTGAAATCAACTTTACTTTCTAATCTGTCTGGGTTTCATAAACTAAGAGTTCTGTAATGAGATTTGATCCAACAACCTCTAAATAAATCCCTTACAATTTCTGACCATGATTGTTATAATTATCACGTGGAGTCTATTTTGAGTTTTCAGAATATATTTTAATTGTAGCTAATGATTACTGAAATATATTCTATTTCATATAAATTGGCTTTTTTGTTTTTATATTAAAACATTCCATACTCTAAAATTGATATTTTTACCGTTTTGTACTATTGTGATAAAAAAAAAAAAAAATTAACCTTTCCAGAGATGTCAGCATTTCCCTAAATTCTTGAAACCAAGTGCCTGTTAAAATGATCTCCACATAAATGCTTTGTTTTTATTCTAAGACATTTTATCTTTTAGGATTACTTTTGTTAACTTCCTTGGCAACTGAAGTTGTATGAATGCCAGATGGAATTATTACGAATTTTGGTTGGTTGAACAGATTATGGGTGACTGCAAGTGTAGAAAGCAGACTTCCGCACATTGTTATAGTGTGAAACGGAGGAAGTTTATAGGTTCTTTTGAAGGGTGTCAGACACACACTTCTGCAGCTATTATGGATTGCTGAAGCTCAGATATGAACCTCTGCAGCTATTGTGGTGTGGTTCAATGTTTTCTGAGGAACAACCAACAATTTATTTCAGAGTCTAGGAAAATATTTCAGTTAAGTTGTTCGTTTTAGATCCTTTACTGCTGTTAAAATACTTCTACATCAATGAGTGATTATTTAAGATGTCTGAGTGTGTAAATGTATATTTAGACAAAACTGTAAGTAATCCCTTCTGGGAACCCCCAATAATGCTTTTCTCCATCCAATTCAGTTACTGGAACATATTTTTGAAAAAAACTGATTTGAAAATTCCTATTCACTGCGGACCTCTTCATAAGCAAATTGATGAGAATTGTAAATATTTTAGTGTTTTGATTTTTTTTTTCCTTTTCAGAAAAATCCCCCAACCCTTACAAAAGAAAAAAAAACCTCATCAAATATTTGATTATTCAATAAAATTCTGACTTCCTAAACACCATTTAGTTGTTATTATATTTGCATGTCTAGGTTGGTTATACCTGCTGGGAGACTTGCACCCGTGAGCTCTCCAGATCACAGGAGCATGCAAGCCACTCCACCACAGCAGCGTGCTTAATCAGATGTATAAATATTAAAATATACAACACCAACATTGTTGGATGGCCGTTAACTACTCATGAGTTCCTTTGACAGGCCTTATTTTTTACCCTGCAGGATGTCCAACAATCACCTTCCTTACCAAGCAAGCTCGGTAAGATTGCCAGTTTAGTCACTGGCGACCCAACCATGTAACAAGTTGTACTGGGGTACATGTTACCAGTAGCACTCAAGAAGGATCTGAAAGGGTAGGGGCAAGACAATTATAATCATCTAGAGGAGTAAAACCTCGATGGTAAAAATCAAAGCATCAGCAGGGTGTGGATGTTATACTGGCAGGTATCAACATATCAATTGTGTGGTAATTGCAACAAGATGGCTTCGGGCAGCAACCAGTCTCAACAATGAACTGCTGCAGCCATTATGTATTGGCATGCTGAAATCTCAATGAAAAACAATCACAATAATGGTACCAAAGTTAAAGCCCCTGCATTAACCATTTCTGAAGTTTGAGATTGTCCTCAGTCAAAGAGGAAGGATGAAGTTGTGCCCTCAAATCCTTATGGAAAGGGCAACAACAAAAGGAAAAAGACTGCTTAACTACAAAGGATTTTCTCTAATAGCAACTCAATGTAAGAATGCTCAGAAATGAGAAACGAATCAAACTAGCCAAGAACTTCAAAAAAAGTGCAACTTGAATGTATTGGGTATCACAATGTATAGAGTGTATAGAGGATCACAAGATTGATGATGAAACGGGTTCACATACAACATATTGATGGCTGTGTACTCATCACAACATCAGCATGGAAATCGTCTAATGGATGGCAATAGGTGGTGTTGGGTTTATTGTCAGCAAGATGGTGGAGGGTAAGCTGAAATAAGGCTTGAGACTGACAGAATTCAGTGGTAATCCTAAAACCACAGTGATAATCAATTATACACCAACTGAAGGTAGTGAGGGAGCAGAAGTACACTATGCAGTATTAACTGACTGCTGTGCCTAAGCACAATCTAATACTGGTGCTTGGAGATTTAAATGCACATCTTGGTTAGGACATATCACCAACAGACAAATGGAAACAGCAAACTCCTACATGAACTTTGTGTAGGAACTGGTTTTCTTGTAACTAACATTTTGTTCAAGAAAAGGCCTAGAAACCTCTGGACATTTATTTCAGATATGAATGGTAACACATCTCAACTAGATTTCATACTTGTAAACAAGAAATGGTATAATTCAGTGTATAACACCGAGGCATATAGCTGCTTGAGCAGTATGGAGAGGGATCATCTCGACTGGTTACTACTGTTAGGATCAAAGTAAACCTCCGTATGAGTAAAACACCCACTAGAAAGGTTCATTACAAGTGATCAGTGCTTCACAATGAAGAACTCCAGCAAGCTTATACTATCACTGTCAAGAATCGATATGCTCAGCTCAATACTGAGGAATTTATTAGATTTGTGCATTGAAGCAGCTTATACCAAAAAAAGAAAAGAGCTAATCGGAATAGGGTATCAGCAGATTGTCGTTTGGAGGAGGAAGAAAGTGCAGGATACTTTTTCTGATTACCAGAAAGATCCTTGTGGAGCAAACCAATAAAAAAAAGCAACACACATTCTGATTCTGAGATGGTTAACTAAAAAGGTCAAATGCCACAATAGGAAGGGGTTGTCATCCTATATGTTGATTTCAAGAAGCAAGATGCTCAAAATCCTGAAAGCATATGATATACCTCCAAATGTTCTCAATGCAATAAGCAAAGCATTATGAAGACACAAAAGCAAGAATTCTAACACCTGATAGAGAGACAGGTTTCTTTGAAATAACAGCAAGAGAATACTTCAAGGGGATATCACTTGCACCATTTGTTCTGGTACTAGACTGTGATGCGCCAAGACCTTAGACAGAAAAGAGAAGGAACTGGGGTTTAAATTGGAAAGATGGAGAAGTAAACAAGTTACACCAAAGATACTTAAAGATCTAGATTTTGCAAATGATATTGCTCTTATCTCTGAAGAGATACATTGGGCACAAGAAGTGCTCAACAGACTAGAACTTGAAAGGTGCAAAGGTTGGCCTGTACTGTAACTCAGATAAGACATGAATATCAGACATTTAATCAAGATTCCGAACAACTAAATCACTTCTTTGCAAGAAACAGATGAAATGCTTGGTGGTAATTTCTTCCAGTTCTTTATGTCCTCAGTTCAAATTCCACTGAGGTTGATTTTTGCATTTCATCCTTTTGGGGGTCAATAAAATAAATACCAGTTGAGTACTGGGGTTGATGTAATTGACTAAATCCACTTCTTTAAAATTTGCTGGCTCTGTGCCAAAATTAGAAACCATTATTATTATTAACCTGTGGGAAGAATTGTCAAAATCAGTAGAGCATCATTCATAGTGTTAGGCAGTATTTAGTTCTGGTGTTTTATGTCCTGAGTTCAAATCTCATCCAGGTCAATTTTGCCTTTTCTGCTCCTGTGATTTATAAAATACTGTACCAGTCATATACTGAGGTTGATCTCAATCAACTATATCCTCTCCCACAAAGGTTTGGCCTTCTGGTCACATTCAAAATTAATATAATTCCTATTATGATTGTTGTTTCTTCAGTATTAAATGAAATTGCACAAGAGGAAAAAGCTGAATATAGATCTCCGGAAGAACTTTCGAAAATAACAGCATTTAATGAAGCTAAACGAGAGAGACGGCGCCGGAAAATCATCAAAGAAATCTTTGAGACTGAGAAAACTTACCAGAACCTTTTGGATATTATACACCGAGTAAGTGATATTTATGGTACTCCAGTAGGTGTTGGTGTTGTGATACTCCTTTTGTCTCTCTACTCCCCTCCCTCCTCCTTTATACTAATCACATTGACCCCCTCCCCCAATTATTTCTGTATTTCTACTGGTTCTTCTCCCCTCATCAGCAACAGGGGAGTCCCTATGATTGCTTGACCTGCTAGTAATAACAGCCAAATCTCCTGTACATCACAACCTACCACCTTAATTTAGATAATGCAGTCCTAGAAACTCCTAAGTAAAAGTGATGGTCATGGCTAGAATGTGTTTGATTATAGGTCTACAGGATCACAGCCAGCTCGGGGTTAAGCAACAGTTAAAATAAAAGCAGTCATCATCATCATCGGTTTAACGTCCGTTTTACATGCTAGCATGCGTTGGACGGTTTTTGAAAGATTGTCTTCCAAGTTAATCTATCTCTGGCCAGATTTCTACTAATCCTTCCTTCTCTCGGATCCATCCTTATCACTTCCTCCTATGTTTTCTTTGGCCTTCCTCTACCAACTGAACCTGCCACCTCAAATGCTGTACATCTACGAACCCAAACACTCTTGTTCATTCTCTTAATGTGACCAAACCAACAAAGTCTTCTGTCCTGCATACATCTCCAAATACTATCCAGATTTAATCTGTCCCTGAGTACCTCAGATCTAAGTCTGTCTTTAAGGCTTACATTACACATCCACCATGCCTGATAGACTCTTCCCTTGGTTAGCATAGGTAATGATCTGCTGGTTAGTAATGGCAGAAGATCCCTAAACTTACTCCATCCATCTCTGACTCTTGCTATCACACTTGCACCAGCTCCTTCTTGTGCTCCAATGGTATCTCCAAGGTAGCAAAACTTCTGAACAACCTCAATTGCCTCCCCATCCAGATGCACTTTCTCAATGCCTGAGTTGTCAGCTTCCTCCGTTGTCGTACACCTCTTGCATATGAACTGGGTGACATCTTTCAGCCTATCTGAATTTCCATTATACCTCTTGTGTACCCAATGCTTACAAGTCCCACAAAAAATTGAGTTGCTCCTGACTCCCTTTCCCCAAACTGAGCAGGGGATCTTTCCATTTTCTGGTGGCTTTCCAACACTGCAAACACTGATCATCACTTTCGTTTTGGCAGCATTCACTCTCATACAGATTCAGAGAATTGTTTGTATATAACTTCATTGCATGTTAAATTATTGGAATACTTCAAGACAAAGATTGATTCAGGATGAATTCATATATTTATGAAACTTTTAGACAATCTATACAAATATTTGTTCTACTGTTAAAACTGATCATCACCCATATTCTACTTTAGAGTTTCATAGCATTGCATTGAATGTAGTGAACCTAAATATCCAACTGTTCTCTTAAATTTTCCTCAAACAATATTAACAGTTTCAATGAAACATATCAAACTTATAACATTTCTACAGGTTGCATGTCATTTTTGTTTTTCCATTTGAAAATTTGATATTCAATAAAAGTGACAACGCCTTTTATAATTCAAATTGACTACTATATTTATTTTATTTCTTCTCTATTCTACACTGTACATATTGTTAATGCCAAGAGCATGTCTCTAAGTATATGTTCAGCCACAGTGAATTGATAAAAGTCCTTAATGGAATGGAATGATGCTACATAAACCAATAATATCATCTCTATCTTTAATAAAATATTCTGTCTGTCATTTTATCGTCCTGTCTGTCTTGAGTTATAATAAATTTATATATATATTTTAGCTGGTTTTATTGGCTCATGCCCTCCTGTCTCCATAATTACTCTTCCACCAGTAAAGGTTGGACACTGTTATAACTCAAATGTATGCTTATAATTTTGCATCAAGATGCAAAAAGGTGGTTTTGTTTTTGCTATATTAGGATATTGCTTACTTTAAAGTTTATACCATTTGATATCCTTGTATGCCTTAGTGAGAAAATATTTGTCACTTAGTCCAACTTGTGAAATTCATTGAATTGATTTTTGCTGATATAGAGCATCATTGATCCTATCAAATTCTTGTATATACTTTAGATTAGTGATTCTTTCAAACATCAAATATGATCAATGATCAAATAGGACACTACATTTTTTTTAATTGTCAATACATTAGATCAACTATAAACGCTTATTAAAAAGTAACTTAGTGGATGAAAATTTATATTGCTTAAAGCAACATAATAAGATCCTGGCAAGTTCAAATTGAATCATGGTTGTTATTTCCTACAAATCAAAATCCTTGCATCAATTCATTTCATAAATAGATAGATATGCTAACATATTCATAAATGCTGCATTTCTGTTGCATACCATTCCTTTAAAATGCAGGGTATAAGCTGAAACTATCTTATCCATTGACCAACTGTACCTTACAGTTAAGCTATTGTTCAGCAGCCTTTCCCACGAATTCTTTAGACACCTGCACTTGTCATGCCACATTACCTACCATTGCTTCTTTTGCTACACCACATTACCTGCTGCTGCTTAATTCAACTTAACTGTTACTACTAACATAGTTGGTGGACAAGCTATTTCAAACAATGCCTTTCATCACAACATACTAGAATGGTCTTATGATTAGCAACACATTTCTCGAAAATCCTGGATAATTTTGTTTCTACTATTTGAAAAGGGAAACCTCTTTCCAAAATATTATAGTATCATTAAACAACCTTTGTAAATTAATACAATATCATTCTTTTTTGTTTTCATTCTTTCATTGACATTATTTTACATATTTTGTTTAACTCTCATCTGCATTGCTCAAATTTTGCAAACAATTATCTCATTTACTCATTGCACTGATTCAAACAAATAACTCTTTTGTGTGTGTGTGTGTGTGTGTGTGTTTTTATGTTTGTGTTTCTACTTTTCATAGTCAATGGCACACACTGCAACAGCATCAACACAAAAACCCTGCTAATCTTTGTTGTTTATGCCATTTTTGTTTTGTGGTAGATGCTCTTTCAATCACCAACCACTTTACAACATAGACTGGGTGCATTTTACTGTACCATTATCATATGAGAGATTTTCTGTAACATGACTAAAGTGTCCCTCTTCATCAGGTTTTTCAAAGTTACTGTCTTCTAGATAGGCTGCCTTTACTGTGGCTTGCAGAGACCACATCTACTCTGTGTAATTATTGAAGAACCCTTTTGGTGTACTATTTGGCTAGTTTGGAGTGTCCAACTTTCTATACAGTTTTTACTACAACTGAAAAGCTTTGTTTTTCGATGAGGTATAGAAGGGTTTTAGTTCACAATGACAATCTAAGGCTATTGGAAAGGAGTAATGGTTATCTCTTTGATATAAGTGGTGGAGACTTATTTATAAATACCATGGGTTTACACAGCAGAGATCTTTAAGAATACCTCCTTTCTGTATTAGCTTTTATTCATAGTTACTTCTCTTTTGGTATGTTGCCTTTGCTTCAGAATTCAGACTTCACACCATCTCTGTGCAATTAGGAGAGAACTCTTTCGATATTCTGTTGGATTTTTTCAGATGCTTTTATTAATCAAAGTCTGTCCATGATACTGGGAAGGAGTTTAGCTACCAAGGGAGCAATTGGTATAAGGTCACTAAGAGTAAAACAGTTGTCTCTGCCATGCATTTTGAGGGAGAGTACTTATAGTAATAATTTGAGGTGGCTGGAGATGGGCTGTCTTCATGATGTACTTAGCTGTGAAAGGAACATATGTACTAAATGAGACTGGACCTAGATATTCATGACTATTGGAATGAGTGGTTGGGCAAATATACACAATTTATGTAAATATAACATTTTTCATGTTAAAAATCATAAGTGATAATCCTAATAATGAGTAAAATATTTGTAAATAATAATAATACTCACCTACAAACACATACATATACACTTACAAACAAATATAGGTCTGGAATTTCCTAAAACAAAATGAATTATTATTTACTGATTAGGTGACTTTTGGATGACAAATGAAAGTTTAAGAGAAATAGGGGAAGGTGGTACATTTTGCTTTTACAAATAAACAAATTTAGAATAAAAAGCCTAGAACATCATTGTCTAAACAGGTAATTCATTAGTCAAGCATTGTCAAATGTGAAACTTAATTTAGCATGCACTGAAAGAAAGGAGAAAAATGGAAAAAAAAAAAAAAACAAGAAAAAAAAACCGAATAATCTTTCTTTTCTTAACTGAATTTCTTTTAAGAATGCTCGTAAGCTAAGTCAGCTCTTTGATCAGGGGATCTTTAATTTGTCATTTATGCATAAAGAATTTACTGCAATTTTTGTTCTTTAATTATTCCTTAAAACACTATCCCACAAAATTGAGCATTTGGTAGTGGTCATGTTCAAAAACATAGTCATGCACATATCAGTTTGGAGGATGTTAAACAATAGATAAGCCAGTGCTACTTGTGTGACAACTTAGTATCTAGTAGAGGCTTTTCATTTATTTATATATCATAATCATTATTTTATCATCATATTAAGTTCAGATAGCAAATACTTTTATTATCACCCAGAGTTTGTATTTAGAACATTGTATTATTGTTCTGAATATATTCACATCTTTGCAACCACAATTTTCTTACCCAGTTAAAATATCAGAAGTTATTTAAATATAAGTTATTTAAATATATTAAATTATATATATTTCGGGACTGTTCATCTAATATGTACAGGGTGGTCCGAAAGTATTTTCACCTCTACATATTGTTTTAACTTCACTGCAAGATTCGGCAAACCAGCTCCTCTGAAGATGATGATACAGTGATGGGAACATAAACTGTTTCTCACAGGATCAATTAAGGACAGGATGACCCTTAACGTGAAGGGACACATGTTCAGAGATGGAGGCATCTGTGCTACGATCATCCAAGAAGTCACTACGAAAACAGTCTTCCGAGCTAGGAATTCCCAAAACCACAATGTTAACACACATGACAAAGGATTTTGATTTGAAATCTTGATTTGAAATCTATTGTTCTCATTACTTTTTGGTAGGAGGTGACAAGACTTTCGGACCATTCTGTACAATGTAGTCCAGTTAACGTGAAAATCTTAGTGACAATTGATATTTAAATATAAAGTTAATGCAATTTTGATTGTAATAAGTATATTTTATTTTTATTTTCTCTCTCAGCCTTCAATGATAACTTATTGAATAATTCCTCTGGCTATAATTTGTAATTAAATATATGGGTGAATATTTAAAATGAAATAGCTTAGCGCAGACAAACTTATTGATACCATCATTATAATTTTTATAGCATTCATCGTTATTAAAATATGTAAGCTTTTCATAGTCACTCTCTTCGAAAGATAGAATTTCCTTAATGCAAACATAATCACAATTGTTACACATACACACTCACAGCAGGAGGAATATTTCATTTTATTCATTCACTGCTTTCAGTCACTGGAATGAAGAAGTAATGCTAGGGTACCATCTCCAATGCTCTTAGTTGATTCTTTTGACTGGAAGTTTGAGTGGTACTTATTTTAACAACTTCTATTTATATAATGATGAAGTTTATCTAAAGGACATAACTCAGCAAACTAAATACCATATGTTGTTACATGGTGTTTTTGTAAGTTGTACAAATTTATTGGCCACCCTTTGATGATATACACATGTACACTTTGTGTATATATTTTTGTGTAGTGATTAGCACTGCTGCGTGGTTTACAACAGACATGATGTTCAAATCCCACAGGTGATATTAGAATATTTTGTTGTCTACATACTTTACACACACACACACACACGTAAAAATATAAACATAAATATGTATATAAGATAATAATTACATTTAAAAAATGCTTCTAATTCTTTCAACTTTGGTGAATGTTGCTTTGACTTGGAGGAATTGAAGTCATCAAATGGTACCCAATAATCATTGGATGTTTCAACCTTGAACTGTAAAACCCTATTTCTAACTCATCAACATTTTTGTTATATGTAAGCATTTATTAGCCATGTGTATGCTAGTAAATGCAAAATCTTTCCCGGGGGAAGAATGTACAATGCAACATAGGTTAGTGGCTAGTGACTTCAGACTTAGAGCCAGAAGGACTCAGAGAATCAAGCCGATATGGAAAAGGTTGTGGAAGCGCAAGGATACATCATATGGGCAAATATTTAGGGATGTTCTTAATGAAGCCTTTGTTGAGAAGGAGGAAGAGATGGAGACATATGACATAGAGGACAACTGGAAGTTCCTACAGGACAATCTACAGAGGGCAACAGACTAAATTTGTGACTGGAGCAATATCTTTGCCAGACCAAGAGTCACATGGTGGTGAAACAGTGACGTTGATGGAACCATAAAAGAGCAGAGACGAGTTTGGAAAGAATGGAAAAAAGCAGGTAGCAAAGAATCATATCAGAAAGCTAAAAGGGAAGCTACATCAAATGTACCTAGCTAGGGCAGAAGCAGAAAGGAAGAGGTTTGCAAATGCCCTGCAGTGTGAAAATCAGTTCTGGATTGTGAGACAGTGTGTCAGAGAGAATCAAGATATTGTGGGAGAGAAGTGTGTATGGATGGATAATGGTATCCTTGCACTTAGCGATTCAGACAAGAAAGAGGCATGGAAGAGGAATGAATGAGATAAAGGGAGTCTCCCTAACGTGCACCCAGCAGAGGGACCAGCTATCCTAATGGACAGCAGTATGGTAGATAAGGCAATTAAAGATATGAAAACTAGGAAGGTCCCTGGTCCATCTGGAATCATTGCTGAGATGCTCAAAATATCCAGTACGGTAGGATACATGCTAGTCATCAACATAGTTAATCAGGTTATTCAGGAAGACTTGAAACTCAGTGACTGGTGTAGCAGCATTATCGTTAGCTGCTATTAGGTTAAGGGAGATGTCTTAGATTATAGAGGCATCAAACTTCTGGACCAGGTGATGAAAATTACAGAGAGAGTTATAGCCCAATTAATGAGGGGCAGAATTAGGCTGGATGAAATGCAGTTTGGCTTTGATCCAGGGAGAAGAACTACTGATGCTATTTTCATAGTCAGGCATTTGCAAGAGAAATACTTTGCCAAGAATAAACCATTATACTTGGCATTATACTTGACCTAGAGAAAGCCTTTGATAGAGTACCCCGTTGTGTGAGATGGTGGGCTCTGAGGAGGCTAGGGGTAGACGAGTGGCTTGTGAAAGCTGTACAGAGGTGCTGTCAGTAAGGTGAGAGTTAACCATGAGTACAGCGAAGAATTTGGTGTACAGGTAGGTGTTCATCAAAGCTCAGTCCTCAGTCCCCTACTTTTCATCAGTGTCCTCCAGGCCATAACAGAGGAATTTAAGACTGGCAGCCCCTGGGAACTACTATATGCTGACGATCTTACCCTCATATCAGATTCTATATCAAAACTAGAAAATAAATTCTTATGCCTTAAATGATGATGATGATGATGATGATGATGAAGATGATGATGATGATGATGATGATGATAAATAATATATATAAATAGCTATGTGGTTAAGAACTTTGCTTCCCAACCACATGGACTTAGGTTCAGTCCCACTGCGGGGCTCTTTATGCAAGAATCTTCTACTATAGCCCCAAGCCAGCGAATGTCTTGTGAAGAGTCAATTTGCTGGGTAGGAACTGAAAGAAGCCTCTCGTACACACACACACACACACACACACACACACACACACACACACACACACACACACACACACACACACACA
>JAOPUL010000839.1:17931488-17945533 GCA_027564515.1 Octopus rubescens | reverse complement strand
TGTGTGTGTAGAGAGAGAGAGAGAGAGAGGAAGACAGAGAGACGGAGAGAGAGGAAGACAGAGAGAGGGAGAGAGAGCTATAAATGTAATCAATGATACAGATCATGGTTTCATTCACAATAAAAAAAATTAAGAAGCACTGTTTTGGGGAATAATGAAATTTTTATTTATCATAAAAGGTTAATTTTATGTTAATCTTTAGCTTAATAGAAGTAGAATATTTTACACAACTAGAGATAAAATGATAATATACTGTAAAGTTATTTAAGATGGAAAGGTGCTGTGCCAAGAGAATGCTGAAGACATATGGAATTGTCTTTAGAGAAGTGCAGATTAAGGTACAGGGTAATGTTTGAAAATTATTTTTATTTGATAGGCAGTTAGTTTGAGAATGCCTATTTGTTCTCCATGCATGAATAGGCAAGAAATGACTTACACACATTTTAATAGAGTTGTTTTCTTGTACTGTTCGATGTGTACTCATTTTCCTCACCTAACAAACAAGTGGTGGCAATTTAGTTACTGAGAAGTTAATCTTAGAACAAGCAAAACTGACTTTCATGTTATTTGTAGCAGGTGGATACACAAACATAGGAAAATTATCCAAGGAAACAATTTTCTAAGCCTCTTAATGCTAGGATGAAGAAATAAGAGTAGAAATGATGATAGATAAAGACAATTGTTTAGCAATTTAAAGATATGTTCAAATTTATTTTGTGATATTTATACCAAAAAAAAAATAAACTAGATGTTTGTTTTTTCCATTAATTGAACAAATATTTTATGGAGTGTCATTTTCTTTTCTGCAAAATATACTTCCAGTAATCTGTCTTGGCACACATTTCTTAATTACTGACTGATTATGATTTGTATATCGATTATGAACTTCAATTGCATCTATATTAGAATACATATTAAATGAATACTATTATAGTTTAAGTAATTGCTATTTTAACAATCAATCATGAAAGATGTGCCTTTCAGAAATAAAATCAAACAAAATAGAAAATTAATCAATCAAGTAGATTGTAATCTTAACGTACTGACTGCCACTTAGAAATCACTAATCTTCATTTCATAATATTGACAAAGTTCATTATTTGCTAATATGCTCGATCTAGAATTATGTGTTGTATATTTTATGGAGTTATTTCAAATTAAAGCAATGATAAAAGGTGATATACAAAAATGAAAAATTCATATCCAGCATTGCAAACATAATTATCCAGTGCAATCATATACTCTCTGATTAACCCATCGAGAAGATGGAGTCATAAAATCTAAGAGACAGCTCTGAAAAAATTGGAAGAAAAGGAGCAGCAGAGAATAAAGTCATGTAGCTAAAATGTCAGGAATACTTAGTAAGAGATTTGCCAATATTCTTTGGCAAGATGATGAGAGGCATAAAATGATCTGGACTACAAAATAGTGTACGAGAGAGAATAAAAAAATAGTTGGTATGTATGGAAAAATAATAGCACATTTGCTCTTACTGTGAATGGAAAGAAAGAGGGATGGAACTGTTATTATGAAAGAATGTTGAATGAGGAGAGTGTGCGAAAGAGATAATCTACCCCAAGTAGACCTAAAAGACTTAACAGCTCTTCATTTCATCAATTGTATGGTTGCAAGCGAAGCTCTATTAATGATGTAAAGTCAGGAATAGTCAATGAGATGTTTAAAATATCTGGCTAAGTAGAGCACATAATAATCACGCAAATAAATAGTACAGGAAGACTTTATAAGTTATTTGAAAGTTCTGAGATAATATGCCTTGAAGTGTGCTTCCACACTTTAATCCACTGGCTGGGGCAAAGATCTATTCTTGGGGATAATTTCTACCTTCACATTAACACAGAACAAATTGAAGTTCACTGGGTGGCTTAGTGCATTACCTAAAAGGAGCAAGCTTTGTTGGAAATAATATGTCCAGCACAGTACTTTCTGTAGCAGGACATAAAAATGTTTGTAAACCGATTCGAAAAGGCTCTTCATCATCCATTCCTCTTTATTTGAATGACAAATATAATGTAAATTAAACTTTGCATAACCCAAGAAAGTGCTTCGTTTTTGAAGTGATACATGAGTAGAAGAAGAAGACCCCCTTCGGTCACGAATGACCATGGAATTGTACCTAGAAAGTTCCCCTACAAGGTACAAGCTTGAGCAAGGTTATTTGTGGAAGACCAGCAGTCGCCCATGCATACCAGTCACCCCTCTCCACACCACCAATGTTGTCCAAGGGAAAGGCAAAGGCTGATACATCTTGGCACCAGTGACGCCGCAACTCATTTCTACAGCTGAGTGAACTGGAGCAACATGAAATAAAGTGTCTTGCTCAAGAACACAACACACAGCCTGATCCAGGAATATATATATGAGGAGGGGGGGAATAAGAGATAGCTGGATAAAGTGAATACAGACCCTGAGAAGTTTGGACAAAACTTCATTTCATGTAGACCAGTTTGATCAAGAGCACAGGAATAGACATCTATAACATGACCATTATTGGCAGCTCTGTTTGCCAGGCTCTCATAGTGCTGAAATACAGAGATCAGAATTCAATTAAACACAAGTGTTATGCTAATATATAAATAAAAATATTAATTTTATTCAAGAATTACGGATGACATTTGCAAATTAGAATAATGATGATGATGATGTTACTGCTAAGAATAGTTTCAAATTTTGGTACAAGGCCAGCAATGTCAGGGATGGGGGTAAGTCAATTACCCCAGTGATCAATTGGTATTTATTTTATTG
Source organism: Octopus rubescens (assembly GCA_027564515.1). Classification (NCBI taxonomy): domain Eukaryota; kingdom Metazoa; phylum Mollusca; class Cephalopoda; order Octopoda; family Octopodidae; genus Octopus; species Octopus rubescens. The sequence goes on along the minus strand of JAOPUL010000839.1, from coordinate 17,942,770 downwards.
ACCCTGAAAGGTAAAGTCAACCTCAGTGGAATTTGAACTCAAAACAAAGATGGACAAAATTCCGCCAAGCCTTTGCCCAGTGTGCGAGCCTGCCGCCTGCATAATAATAATAATTCTGCTAGCCTGCCTCCTTAATAATGATAATAATAATGTTATAATAATATGGGAATATAAATATTACAGATGAAAAAGATATTTAAGAAAATATCAAATTGGAAAGCCTCTGGGCCAGATGGTGTTCAAGGACTGACTTAAAAATCTCACAAATATGCACAGTTATATACAACTGTTATTGATTGTTGGAACACTAACATGGATGACAAATGCTGATATAGAAGAAAAGAATGATAAATCAGTAATTATAGACCTATTATGTGCCTAACATTAATCTGGAAATTATTAACTTATAGCAGGTGAAGTGTATAGCTTTCCAGATAAGGAGGGTCTATTGTGAGAGGAGTAAAAGGGATGCAGAAGGAAGTCCTGTGCACCAAAAATGAAAAAGATTTGGATTCTCTAAACAGTAAGAATATTTACTAAGGATATTTGTATGCAGTTTGGAGTAAATAAATGTGCAGTGTTAATTATGACCAGAAGAGGATATCATTAGATAGCTGAGAAATAAAGAGGAATACAAATACCTAGGGGAACTGTAAGACAGGAAAATGAAATGAGAAAGGTCTCCAAAAAGTTAGGAAGGGGCTTGAAACAAAATTAAATAAGGGAATATTATCAAAACAATGAATAGGTCAATGTTGAGATACTCGGTTCCTTTTCTAAAATGGACAAATACAGAGTTACAGGACATCATGCACCACCCCAAAAGTAACACTGACAGACTCTACCTACCAAGAAAAGCAGGTGGCAGAGGATTACTAAATGCAGAATACAGCATTAGTATTGCAATATTGGGTTCGTAAAACTATGTTGTTGTGCATAGAGAAGAAACAATACTATTCACAGCTAGAAATATCCAAACAGTTATTAAATCAGTAGGAGATTACTACAGAAGTAGAGAAGAAATTTCAGGTATGGAAGCAAGGTCTGGAATCAAAGGGCCTTGGAGTTAATTTAGCAAAGATCAAAGTCCTAGTAAGTAAGAAAACAGACAAATCACTGATCCCTTCAGGGAAACGGCCCTGCTCAATATGTAGAAAAGGTGTTGGTATAAACTCCATACAGTGCATAGAACTATGTAGGAGCATAGAACTAACTGCCAAATGGAGAGCAAATGAGAGGCCTGGATGATGATGGTGGGTACAAGTATCTTGGGATCATGGAGCTGGACAATATCTTGCACAGAGAAATGAAAGACAGGGTCACCACTACATATTTGAAGCACCTCAAACTTCTCTTGAAGTCAAAACTCAATACAAGGAACCTTGTGATTGCCATCAACATATGGGCTGTTGCTGTAGGCTGCTATAGTGCACTCATTCTGAACTAGACACAAGCGGAGATAGACCAACTCGATCGCACTACCTGAAAGATAATGATAATGCATGGTACCCTCCACCCTAAGGAAAACATGAGGAATAAAAGGTGGACATGGCCTGATTAGCATACAGGAGTGCATCGATAGTGAAAGAACATGACAGAGTATTTACCAACAATGGGGGGGGGGGGGTTTGAGAGTGATAATGAATTCCCATCACGAATAGCCAACGAGAGAGAAGAAATACTATTCCACATGGAATTACATGGTCAGTTCCACCGTGAAACTAACAACTTAAAAGACCAGGAAGCATCATGGTTGTGGCTCAGCAAAAGTGACCTTAAAAAGAAAACTGAAAGCCTAATCATCACTGCCCAGGACCAGGTATTGAATACAAAATCAGTGAAAAGGGATATATACCATACAAGTGCAACAAACCTCTACAGAATGTGTGGGAAGGTCAAAAGCATGACTCTCATTGTTAGTGCTTGTGAAAATTTTGCACAGAAGGAGTACAAAAGTATGGATACGAGGTAATGGACAAAAACAGGAAGGCAAAGATCCTCTGAGACTTTGACTTCCAGACAGAAGGCCGGATATAGTAACCTTTAGGAGGGACAAACAAAAGTGCCAAATAATCGACGTGGCAGTGCCAGGAAATCAACATATCATGAAAAAGAGAAAAGGTCAACAAATATGGAGACCTGAAAATTGAGATCGCCAAGATGTGGCAGCTGCATAAAGGTTGTCCCTGATGTCACCGGAGCATTGGGTTCAATACCGCCGAACCTGAAGAAACATCTGGACATGTTAGAAATACCCTACAATCGTGGTGTATTGCAAAAATTGTCTTTACTTGGAACTGCATGTATACTGCGTAAAGTAGTGTCTGTCTGAGTTCCTTGTAGTGACTTGACAAACAGTATAAACCCCCTGGTACACATGATATCTTCAATCTACAACATCACAATATTGGATACTGTGTGACGTCTTCAATAATAATAATAATAAATTATGTTTTGCAGGGTAAAGAAAGAATACTGTCAGTAGCTAGAAATACCCAAAAAGTGAGTGAAACAGTTGGAGAATTCAAAGAGAAAAGGAAGAACAACAGAATAAACAAATGGAAAGAAATGGAATTACATTTCCAATTCATGCAACAAACTAAGAAGCTTGGAAGTAAAGGACACTGGCTTTGGTTAACAGATGGGAACTTGAAACAGGAGACCAAAATGCTAATTACAGTTGCTCAGGAACAAGTCCTTAGAACAAATCTGATCAAGGCAAAGATCAATAAAACTCAGACTACAAATGTAGAATCTGCAGGAAAGGAGATGAGAGTATCAATCACATTTTGAGTGAGTGCAGTATACCAACACAAAAGGAATATAAGCACAGACATAACAACAATGGAGGTGCTCTGCAACAAAAGGGAAAATTATCACTGAAGCCTTAAATTCAATCGCCATGCAAGTTATCATACTACCTGGAACTGTTGAAAATCAAGAGAGACATGTGACTGCTCTAAAAATCCTCCCTCCTTGGAACAGCTCATATTCTTAGAAACATACTTTCAATCTAAAGCTTCTGTCAATGCTTGACAGTTAACACAAAGATAAAACAACAAAAACCAGTATTTTGTATCCATACTGTACAACAAAATATGATAATAATAATGGTTTTAAATTTTGGCACAAGGCCAGCAATTTTGGGGGAGGGCTAAGTTGATTAGATCGACTCTAGTGCCCAACTGGTACTTATTTTACCGACCCCAAAAGGATGAAAGGCAAGTCCACCTTGGTGACATTTGAACTCAGAATGTAAAGACGGACCAAATACCACTAAGCAGTTTGCCTGGCATGCTAACCATTCTGCCATCTTGCCATCTTATGATGATGATAATAATAATAATAATTCTTTCTACTATAGGCACAAGGCCTGAAATTTGGGGTGGGTGGGGGCTAGTGAATTACATCAACCCCGGTATTTGACTGGTACCAAGCACACAAACTTGAATGAAAAGATAGGGATACATGTGAAGATGGAACATGTACAGAAGACAGTTTTGCTTGGAACTGCAGAAATTCTCCAGAGTTCTCGAAATCTAAAGGCACAAGGCCTGAAATTTTGGGGGAAAGGGACAGACAGCTGATTATATTGACACCAGTAATGACTGGTACTTTACTTTATTGACCCTTGAAGGATGAAAAGCAAAGATGACCGAGTGTGATTTGAAATCTGAAGGTAAAGAGCTGAAACAAATCTAATGCTCTACTGATACAGCCAAACATGTAAAAATTAAAGTCAATGTGTGTTAATGTTTGAGGGATCCCTGATAGACAGGGGTTAGTTACAGGGCATGAAGTGGGAACAAATAAATGAATCCCCTAGATATGGTGTTAGTGTATTAACAATCCTAGATTGTCAGTTGGTGATGATTCAGTGAGGTAATTAATTTGTTAGAAATAGTTCTATCCAGAAACAGCAGATTTGAAATCACAAACTAGAAGTTACTCATTCATTTTATAATAACACATACCTTTATACTAAGTCAAATATTTATGTTTTTTTGTGAATCACATCAATCAAAATAAACATTAGTCAATTATTAATACTATATGTTTTTCTTTTGATTTCCAGTTAATATGGGAGGACAACTCTGTACAAGCTTCTATTTTATCAAGCATTATCAATGAAGTGTAATCTCAGCAGAGGTAGAGATTGTATCACAAAGAAAACAAACAAAAATAAATGTTTGTTAATGTAGCGATAGAGAATTGTTTGGTAATTAAATACACAAGCATTGATGAACTGAATTTTAAGTCTTGTTAATGTCTAACTTATTAACAGCAATACACACATTAATTACAGGGTGTAGACAGTATTCGCTTGCAATTTTCAACTATAATTTTACGCATATTTTTTTTTACTTCTGTTGTCAGTCTTTTTCTTCTTAAAAACAATAATCACTTTTGCTTTATTTTTTTTTGCAGAATAATTGACTATAGAAAATTTTGAACTCCCCAATTTGTGGAAGAGACATGGAATTCACCATGGAATTTGTGCTGGAAGGACAAACAAGGAGATTTCAGACTTCCTCAACGTGAGCAGAAGGATGGTGGAAAAGGTCAGAAAGGAGCTGGAAGATTCAGGATTTGACTACAAGGTGACAGCAGAGAGGAAAACCCATGATCGATGATCTGATGCCATCAGAACACCAAAATTTGTCGATGAAATCCAGGAGGCTATCAACAATGATCCCAGCAAGCCGATGCATGTCTTTGCAAGGGAGAAAGGTGTGGATGAAAAGCTCATCAACTTGGTGGTGCATGAGGGCATTTGCTACTTTTCATACAAGATGAGGAAGAGACAATTTCTGTCCAAGGCAATAGAGGAAAAACAACTCAAGCACACCAAGAAACTGATCAAAAAGTTGAAACACCCGCTGGAGCCAGACATGCTGTGGTTCTTCTCCAATCAGAAGAATTTCTGCCAAGACCAGAAGATCAACTCTCAGAACAGGTGGCTCGCTGTCTCATCCAAGGACGTGCCCAGAGTCATGCATGCAAAATTTCCAGCAATAATCATGGTCTTCAGTGTTGTTATGCCATCCCACTTCTTCCGAGAGCCTCATGGCTACATCAGTGTTCTGAGCGAAGTGGTGAAGACCTGGATCAACTGTGTAGCTGCAGGGAGGCCATACATGTGGCAGCAAGACTGTGCTCTGCCACACGAGCCAGAAAACCTAGGCCTGGTGGCTGTTGGAGAATTTCTTCAATCACACAGCACCTAACATTTGGGCTCCCGACTGCAATCCCCTTGACTTCTTTGTGCAGAGCGCAGTGGAACGAGAGACTAACAAATCCAGCTGCAACACAAAGGACAAGCTGAGGGCCAGGATTACCAGTGCCTTCGGGGGCCTAAAACAGGAGATAGTGATGAAGGCCTGTGGCCAGTTCTGAGCTCACCTGGAGGCTATCATCGAGGCCAAAGGAAGGTTCATCAAATGAGATCGACAGAACATGCCATGAAGACAAACTGACCCAAATTTGACGAATATATCTCAAAAAATAAAAACTTTTATTTTTTTCCTGAGACAGTCATCATGTGAACAAATACCATCCACACCCTGTATAAAGCCATTTCACTCCTTTCTTCTCCAAGTGATCTATTTACAGCTATGCAGCCTAAGGCAGTGTAAGTAAAAATGATTTGATTATGGACACAGTACAGCATTGATAGCAGAAGGGGAACTATTCTCCCCTTGGTCAGTAATACAACATTATCATCTGTCATTAGGGACTTACACAAACAAACACACACACACACACACACAAAAAGGTCTGTGATTAATGACAGAAGAAATGAAACTGATGCCTTTCTAAGTTATAGGTGAAACCAAGAAGAGAATGAATATTTGCATCTATTTGAGGTTCATTCATTTCAAGTGTCATGTAAGGGTGGAACCTGTTTGCCAACCAAACAGACAGTTATGTAAATTAGTGAAGGGAATAGTGAATGTGGAATTGTTGTTGTTGATGATGATGGTAATGACAATATTCATAATAATTGGCATTATTATAATAATTATAAAGGAGACAACCTACCTTCATTGCTTTCTTCATATATTTACAGCTGTCTTTCTCAATGTCATGATGTGATCTAATTGGATTCTTTAACTCGTCTCCTACAACCATACCTGGTCCTTGAGTGCAAGGTCCACCAATAAACAGCATTATTCTAGCACCAGTGTTTGGATAGGTGCACTGAAATAAAGACATTCTTATTAGAAATATAGCATCAAGTTTAATGATAAACTTCTATCTCAAATGATGTTAACAACCAGAAATCTTATTAACAACGACTTTATTGGATATAAAGATGATAACGTTTGAGAGACAATAGCATCAGACTAGATATCTTACAATATATGAGATGTTGATGATTGTTTCTAACTTGAATTCATACAGAGAATGAATCTCCTTTCATCTATTCAAAGTAATGAAATTCAAATAATATACCATTATGAATCCGTCAATTTACTTCCCCACTAAAAAACTCCATTTTGTATCTTTTCAAATGACATTGTTTAATTATAACTTGATTGCTTGATCAAGACTTCACTGCCTAAATACAAGATTCATCAAAGGAAACAAACGTACAAATATTTAAGGTTACCAAATACAAGGTGGTATCAAACAGTTCCTGGACTAGTTATGTTTAATAAAAGATAACTTATTTACCTAAGTTTTAACACCATCTCCTACGAAATAGTCACCTTGCACAGCAATACACCGGTCCCAGTGTTCCTGCCACTTTTGGAATCCAGCCTGAAAGTCGTTTACTGTAAGCGAGTCGAGGAACTTCTGCAATTTGTTCTGAATCTCAACAACGGTGTTAAAATAGCGATATTTAAGCTGCATTTTTATCTTGGGGAAGAGATGTCAGTCCACAGGTGCCAAATCTGTCTAGAAACTGTTTTGGGTGAGAAACTCACAAGTGAGGAGAGCTTGGTGACAGGGTGCATTGTTGTTGTGAAGAATCCAATTCTTTGCACTCCACAGATCTGGTCACTTTCATCGAATGTCCTCCCTAAAACACCTCAAAACGTCACAGTAGAACTCTCGAGTGATGGTCTGGCCCTGGGGGATGAATTTTTGATGCACAATACCACGGGCTGCGGTTCTGCCATGCCTCTTCCATTGTGACAACAGCTGCTTCGTCTCAAGGTTACACCCGTAGACCCAACCCTCTTCACAGGTGATGATCCTTGACATGAAGGATGAGTCATCAGCGGTACGCTGACGGAGATCTTGATAGACTTTGATGCGATATTCTTTCCTGTCCATGACAAAATCACAGACTACAGTATACACGTAATCACAAATTTCACAACTTGCGAAGTAAACACAGCGATGTCACATGGCACACTGCCTAATGAAGGTCACTGCTAGCTCTCGCTGCGCACACAACCGTATGCTGCCATCTGTTGGCATGCTACAGAGCTAGCCTGGGAACTCTTTGATACCACTTTGTACACTTAAAGAATGTCCTAACAAATATGTAGTCTCTAATATTTCCATATTCTGAAAATTCCCCATATCTATAGTTAAAGGTAACGAGCCAATGTCTATCAGATACTATTCTAATTATACTAATTACAACTTATATGGTTCCGTCAGATATATTTCTAAGCCTCCAAAGTCCTCTTTTCACATTTCATTAATGGTGGTTATGATCCTTTACATTCTGGATTCAAATTCCAGAACTAATTTTGACTTTCATCCATCCAGAGCCAATAAATTAATATTGTATTCTATCAATTCTACATTATAGTACTGTATTACTATATCCTATACTACTGTATTCCATCAACTGCACCCCATAGCACAGTATACCATCAAGTATACCCTTATAGCGGAGTCGGGCTGTGGCTATTTCAGCCAATCAGAGCTGGGCGCGACTTAACTTAACTGGCAGAAAACTGCCTTTTCACGTTAATGCATGCTCATCTCTGATTGGCTGAAATAGCTGCAACACGACTGTGTCACCTTGCTATAGCTGACTCCGCACTTGTAGCAGAGTCAACTGTACTCTATACTATTGTAATCAACCCTACCCATCTACCCATTCTGTATAAATTTATTGCCTTGAGTCAAAGGTTGTAATTATTATTCTGATTGAAGCAGCAGAATTCAATTCTTTGGAAATCCATGAAAGACATAACTTTCAAAATATCTCAGGTAAGAGACAATTGTTAGAGCAAGTATTTCAAAGATTTACTTAGTTGTGAAGAATACAAGACTCTCCAGCTATTCAGAAAGTGTGGTATCTCGTATATGTGTGGATAGTGTATGGTTGATGAAGACTAAGGAAGAATGAATGGCAATATGATGATTGTAAGAGTGGATGTTGTTGTGCATGATGGCATATCATTGATGTTTAGAAGGAAGAGAGTATAAAAACAAAATTAAAATGTGGATCATACCAGAGTTGATAGAATGAAGAACAGAAAGAGTTCTGTCAACAAAGTGATCTGATAGGAAGCAACTGATTGAAGAGACGAAAGATGGTTGAACCTCATAGGCAGACAGCTTCAATAGATTTACATGCCAGATGAAAGTGTTGTTAATGTTAAGGACAACATTGCATTCATGAAATATTTCCAAGGCCTATTGGTGGGTAACATAGGAAAGTAGTTGACTAATGGATGCAGCTTTACAGATCGGAGATTGTGACACAGAATATTTGTACTCATTTTGAGATGTTAATGGTGTGTCTCTGAGTGAGATATATTCTGATTCAATATGTTTAGATTCCCACCAACTTCAGACCAAAAGGTTTGCAGTAGGAATAACTACCAGCTGGAGAAACACTTGCTCTAACAATATGAAAATGTATATAAAATAACATTCCAAACATGTTATGACAGTAAAATTGATATAAAAGGATTAAAAATTACCAAAAAAAAAAAAATCAAAACAAATAGTTGTAGTAACTATTTCATCTTAAAAATACAAAGAGAAATATGAAGACTCTGCTATAAAAATACATCTTCACCTCCAAAAGTCCAACAGCTATTGAGAGTGCTACCCCAGTGGAGCGTAAGGGTCTCTTTCCTTGAGAAACTGGCCAAGGATCACGCTGGAGTTCACCAAGAAGATCAGTTAGGCTCATATCACATCGATGTACTGGCTGCAAAAATCTGGATAAAATGATTTTAAAACAATAAAACTTCAGAAACTGGAAAAAAAAGTGAACATAAATGCAAAAACTATGATCTTAGTTTAAAAATACTCTCTAAATTCTAAACTGAACATTCTGAGGCATAAAGCAATGTCTAAGATGTGGAGTTTATTCCCAAGAACACCAAAGATTGACCAAAATAATAATTGAAACAGATGTTCCTTACATTCACCACAATAAATCAATAACAAATTAGTAATATACTCTATGTCATTATAATATAAAACAGTAGAGAGAAAAAGAGAAGTAGTTATTAGACAAATAATATCAGAGTTCATCTGGCTTCTTTGTAAAACTACCAGACAACATCTACCAAACTTACAAAAGACTATGATCTCCCTCCTGTAGATAAATATTGGGATGGGTATTCTTAATTTAAAGAGAAAAAGGATTGAAAAAAAAAAAAAAAAGATGTTATTTTTTACGAATTGTTTGGATGTGATATCAAAAAGATCATTTCTAATAATAATTGATACAAACAAACAAAATATACCTGTTGGCTGGCAACTGATAATGTTGCTGAGGCCCTTGTGGGGTGTGTGCCTGACGAGCTTGTGGGTTCACAGCACGGCCAATCCCAAGCATTTCCTAATTTCAGTATAAAATAAAACAGGATGTCAATAGTTCAGTTTGTATGACAGGATTGATATTTCTGGATATACATTATCATTAAATATTGATAACTTTTAATTAATTAGACTCAGATATTGAGGCATACTTTAACAAAATGAACAGACATGGTTCAATCAGGAATCTTGTCTTATCTAATGGCATTGTAAACTCTTACACAAGTAAAAAAGTCTTTTGATAGGGGAGGTGGGTGTAGTAAATATGATCGATTCAACCTTGGTATATGACTGGTATTATTTTATCAACCCATGAAGAATAAAAAACAAATCAACCCCATCAGGATTTAAGCTTACAACAAGGTGAAATGTGATTATTTACATCATCCTTGAGTTCAAATCCTATCAGAGTAGTTGTGTAGAACAATTTAGCATCGTATTGAAAATGAGATGGTCCTGAACTTGTTTAGAATATTATCTTAATGAAACTTGGAAATTAGAGAGGAATGTAGAGGACAAACAATTCTCCGACAACTCCACTGTTGTATTTCTGAACAGAACACCATAACAATACATCTGTCCTAACTAGGTACCAGAAATTTCTAGAAAAAGATCAATAGGGACTACAAAATCAATGAAAGATACTTCATTATGAAAAACAAAAAAATTGATACCGTTTTATAAGAGGTGAGAAGGATTATGTCACAGAGTTAATTAAATAGATATGAATACCTGTATTTGTTTTGCTGAAAGATCTTTAGTTCCACGGAATACATAGCTTTTAGAACAGCCTTCACAACCTAACTCATGGACCTGTACCATTTTACCAAATGTAATGAGACCAATGAGTGCATTGGGAGGAAGTAAACTCAGAGACATTTGCAAAGATTCCTGAAAGAAAAAAATAAAAATGATTAAATTAAACAATTTCCTCCTGATAAAGTGACCAACATATAACAGCTAACATCATAACTCTTGTGTTCAGTTGACAACCTCATCTCATTGAGCAAGTTTCATCACATCTATATCACAACCTTTGACTAAAAAAAATAAAAATCAAGATTAAATACTTGCAACATGCTTAGACTGCCACACACAGTCAATATTTTTTATGAATTAATGAGGGAGCCCCTATGTGGTTGCTCAACTTATCAGAAATAGCAGCCAAATCCCTCTCAAATCACACATTGTCTTTAAAAAAGAACACATTCGATAAAGTGGTCCAGGGTTTCCTTGGGATAAATGATGGTGGAGTTCTGCAAAGAATCAACAACCTCCATAGAACAGGTTGACTTTAAGTAGGTAATCACTATAGATCACTGTACAATGGCGACAAGCATAGTTTGAACACAAAAAAACATTTTTTGATTCATCATTTTCATGTCAAAATAAATTTTTTCCATGGAAAATTATATATCATTTGAAAGTTGTGGATGTGAACTTTCTTCTCATATAATCTTAATTAAAATCTGACAGTTACATATCATGTCAGGGTCCCTCAAACACCCTGGTATTTCCATGCATTTACAAAGTTT
>JAOPUL010000839.1:17891818-17902819 GCA_027564515.1 Octopus rubescens | reverse complement strand
GTGTGTATGTGTGTCCGTGTGTGTGTGTTTTATGTCCATTTTACCATGGTTGATAATACATTGAGACTGAATTTGGTAAAAAGATACTGTACAAAAGTCTGGTGTGTGTTTGTTTGTCTCTCATTGCTTCACAACTTGTGTGGGTTTGTTTACATCCCTGTAATATATCAGTTCAATAAAGAAACCAAATGGGATAAGTACCAGGTTTAAAATATGTACTGGTGTTCAGTTAATCAATTAAACCCACAAAGGTGGTGCCCCAGCATGGCCACAGTCCAATAACTGAAGCAAGGAAAAGAATAAAAGAAAGAATATGGCTGTGTGTGTGTGTGTGTGAATGTTGTTCCCACATTTCCTTCTTAACATCATTAAACAGTGTCTTTGTATAGTTTGATTGATAAACCAAAGTCCCATATTTGCAGCTTTTCATATGTGAAGACCATTGGAATAAAAATCCCTTTCTTGAGAAACAGAAATGAGTTGGCAACAGGAAGAGTATCTAGCTGTAGAAAATTTGCCTCAATAAATTTCATGTAATCCATGCCAACACAAAAACATGTAAAAATGATATTGATGAAGTGTTTTGCTCAAGAACACAATGCATTGCTTGGCCCAGGAATCAAAACCAGAATCTTACGATCATGAGTGCAACACCCTAACCACAAAGCCACATGTGCCTCTGCACACACACGCATGCGCACGCACATAATATCATCATTTAGCAGCCGTCTTCCATGCTGGTATGGATTGGACCATACACATCCATACATATATACATGCACACACACACACACACATATATACATACAAAAATATGTGTGTGTATATGTATATCATCATCATCATCATCATCATCCTTTAACGTCCGTTTTTCCACGCAAGCATGAGTTACACTCACACACATAATGTTTACCCAATAGTAACATTTAACTCTACATATCCACAAGTGAAATGAGATCCCTTTCTGCACCTTTCTAGGGAACAAACCTTTCCAGTTCATGCTGGCATGGACAATGGATGTATGACAATGATGATGATGACTTATGCATTTTTACTTTTACTTTCTCCAGACTGTCATGAGACTTAATTCCATGTCTACCCGCATCCCCACTACCCACAGACAGAGACACTCACACAATTGGTTTCTCTACAGTTTCTGTCTACCAAATTTCAGTCACAAAGTAATTGCTCACCTGGAAGAGAAAACATTCCATCATTGTATTGGATGGGGAGGGGGGTGGTCAATACCTTTCTTGTAACTTTTTGTCACATAATCGTTAATATTTTTTCATTCTTATTTCCTAGATTTACTCTGCTCTTGGATTAAGTAGATCTGTCAAGAAAGTAAGATATTTATATTATACTCTTTTGTATTTATATATATATATATAGTTAAATACTGATGTATGAAAATATTTCATTAGCTGGGATCAGACCTTGCTTTGATCATTTCCACTCCTTGTTTTATCTCTATTTTTTATTTAGTTTTTATGAATGGCTTAGTTTGGAGAGCTGTGTCTGAGATCAGTGAGAAGACTATTACATTGGAAGAGAAGCATGAACATCACACAATCCCATACCATTCTCCTGTAACCTAACTTCAAATCCAAGGCTTCATAATTTTGTTAGAGATCCTTGTTTGAAGTATATCCCACCCACCCACCCACCCACCCGTACCTGTACAATTTGGAATCTCACATAAGTGATGACACTAATATATTTATTTACAGGTGTTTTGTATGGAGACCATACAATATTACGCTGCTGAAATGGCTTCTGATGGGATTATCCCAACTCCATATAAAGATTTCAATGAAGATATTTACCAAGTAAGGACATTTTAGAGTCTAACCACTCAATTTTATTTCAATTATCACTTCTAGTGAGATAAAATGTGATAATTTATTTTGAAATTATAAATTAGCTTTTAGTTCTAACTTATATTTTCATCATAAACTTAAGACTACATATGACTGGATGTTCAAAACTGAGCAAAATAATGCAAATTATATAAGAAGAATGATGACAGAAACCCCCACCCCCACCCCCCACACACACACACACATAATTGTGATATTAAGCAATAACTGAACATTAAAACTTGATAGAGTTCAATCCTAAAGCAAAATACTTTATTATTTCTTCCTAGATGGCTGGTGATTTCATCATTGACCGAACTGGTAAAATTTTGTTTACCTATCGCAGTCAGACACCAAGTGATCGACCTTCTATCGAACAAATTTTAGGAGCCTTAAAGGTTAGTAAACATCATTGTTATTGACAATCTTTGTATTATTGTAAACTTTTATGAGATTATTAAAAATCTGTTGTTGCCATGATGACAATATTTACAGAAGGAAATAAATACTCAATAATATAATATAATCCTGATGCAGGGAATTCATCATCATCATCCTTTAACGTCCGTTTTCCATGCTAGCATGGGTATAATTCTCTCTCCTTCTTTCTCTTGTGTATAACTTAATTTCGTTTTTTTTTTTAATAGAGTCAATGTGTAGAAATGTGGATTAATATGGAATGTGTTTTTGATTCTGTTAGTGCACCAACAACCACCTTGGGAGTCTCATAACACATTTACAAGAGATACAAGTGTGTTTTGTGAAATAATGTCTAAATTGTTGCACTTCCCATCAATGTCTCTTTCACCTCTAACATTGATCAAAGTGAAACATCAATATTTCATCAATATCATTCCTCCTTCACCAATCAACTCATTGACGTTGCAACATTTAGGAACAATATTGATAGAATGAAACATTAAGTCTAAAAAGGTAATCTTCATTTCCAACTTAATGTGTAGCTTGTGTTAGAACACAGAATAAGGACTTGTGGTGCATAAAAGCACTCATAATTATATCATTGATTGACGAGTATCATCTGCTACGGCTGCCAGAAGTACCAGATCATGTGATTTCATCCTGCTATGGTTTCCTCAGTGACAGATGTCCAGCAGTGTAATAACAGCTGAATCTCTCATCAATGATGTATAGAATTTCAGTGCCTCTTCAGACACGTCACTGAGGAACCCATAGCAGGGTGAAATCACATGATCTTGCAGTTCTGGGGCCCCTAGCAAATGCTTTTATGCATCATGAGTCTTTATGGGAGATTTTCTCACGGTAAATAACACAGTATTCTGTGTTCTAACACAACCTCCACATTAAGTTGGAGATCAAGATTTCCTTCTTGTATTAATACTGCTTCTGTTGCTATTAATTATTTATTAAGTCTAAATATTTTCTGATATTTCAGAGTTTTCCTGTGTAAAGTGAAGCATGTGGTATTCATGAAGGCCCCAGATTAAAGCAGTGACACTGAAATCTTGAGCTGGAAATCTAAACACATGTTTTGAAGCTGATCAGTGTTGATTCGTTTATTATATATTAACGACTATATTTATAATTATTTCTATTATTTGTGAACATCATCACCATCATCGATGTTAAGATTATTGATTTTGATAATACAGATGTCTGTACAATCGTATATTGTCTACTATTTTTAAATGTATTCCTGAATATACATACATGGCTGCTAACTATAATAACTGCTACACTTAGTCTTTCAAATTATTATTTTTTTAATTTATTTGTTTTAATAAAAGTTTATATTTAAAAATAAAATATCTTTGTTGTTATTTTAGAAGTGTGGGTGGGTGTGTATGTGTGTGCGTGTGGAATGCGGAGGCAGAGTGTATACCTGAGAAATATCTCCATAAATTGTTGCACTGAGTTCAAACTCCGGTTTTAACCGATAGAATACGTGACTTATGTAGAGTTACCTCCCTCCAACTGTCACCAGACCAGCATCAACATGTAGTTGTTTGACCTGCAAGAAATGATAGTGCAGTTTATTTTGAAAGAGATTTGGCTATCTTAAAAAAGGGAAGGCCACAAATGACAGGGTGGACAAAGCTGGAATGACTTCGATCATAAGATCTAGAAATAATTATATGTCAATATCTCACTTCATAATCATGTTTTGGAACACATTGGACAAATGTCTTCTACTATAGCCCTGGGGTCGACCAAAACCTTGTGAATGGATTTTAGTAGGTGGAAATCGAAAAAGAAATCAGAAATATATATATATAAAATCGTGCTGCTGACACGTTAAAGGCACCTGGTACACTCTCTGGAGTGGTAGGTGTTAGGAAGGACATCCAGCCATAGGAACCAAGCTAAAACGGACTGGAGTCTGGTGCAGCTCTCCGGCTTGCCAGTCTCCAGTCTAACCCATGCCAGCATGGAAAACGGACGTTAAATGATGATGATGATGGTGACATTTGTCTACATGTGAAAACATGTCTAATCAAGTGAAATATTATCTTACTTGAAAACAGGTGAAGGTTGGTGACAAGAAGTGCGTCCAGATAGAGAAAATCTGTCTTGAATCTTGTAACTCATGCAAACATATAAAAGTATATTAAAAATGATGTTTTTCTCAGTGAAGTGAAAACTTCACCACACTTGTCAAAATCAGAGAAAATCATTATTACCCATTAAGTAATAGTGATATTTTATTATGGAATTATTTTTAATAAGCATTTTAATGCCAATTAAGCTGTTCTATTTGTGTTAAATTAACACTAGTAGAACAATTCTAAGGATTATTTAACGATTTTGTCTGTCTCAGCACAGAAAAGTATCCCATGGATGGATGGTGCAGATTTCTTCTAATGTTGTCTTTAACAATCTTGGCACTGAATTATTACCCTCCTTCACTATGAAATCACAATATTTTCCTACCCACTTAATGTCCTCCCTTAAAATTCTATCTGAACATCATGTTGAGGATTTAAAGATTATAATATTTTTTGCTGTGACAGCTTCTGTAAACCAGCAAGCATGGAGAAGAAGTCTGCAAACTACAGGAAATCATGCATTTATAAGAAGAATACAAAAGTCTGTTGAGATTTTTGATAAACAAAATTTTATTTTTTACATACACAAAAAACAAATATTATCATCATTACTACAAACGACAATGTCAAGAGAATTTGAAAGCTTTTGTTCTTGCTGTAATTGTAGTAATAGTCAAAAAGTTAGCTGTTGTGTTGCTGTCACCGATCATTCATTGTGGTTGTTGTCATCAGCTGTTCACCATCAGTCTCGTCTCTCCAAGTTTTCTGTCAAGTAGTGCTGATTTTTTTGGATCATGTGGGTAATATTCTAGCGAATTGCAATATCAGGTGTAGTGATCTGATGGGTGAACATTCCCGCTACACATCATAGAAGCATCTCCAACTTGTGACGAAAAAGTATGAAGTTGTTTTTTAGCTCCCAATCATTCCTCTTTGGTATTTAGTTCCAAGTGTAAGTCATGGATACTGCAAGAACAATATGCTGTACTTTCATATTAATGAAGACTATTCTGTACACTTCTGCATGTTGGATGATAAGCCAACAAAGTGAGAAATAGCAACCAAATTCCCCCGAAATGACACCCTCCCAGCTTAAAGGAAGGACACATTGAACAATTTAATCTTAAATATACTAAGACTTGATAATCACAATCGGAACGTCTAGTCGATCATGGCTAAACGATAACATGCCGTATTTTTTGAGTGCCACATAGAGTGTGTGACTGACTGTAGCAGAACATATCAAGGGATATACAGTCTAAATAAGTATACAAACATCTTGAATTGCCATTTTCTGTTAAAAGGATTATTTTCTATTCAAGGGGGAGAACTCTACTATAAATGGCATGAGCTAGTCGCGAACCTCGTCCCTCGATATTTATATTTGGTATCTATCACCACAGAGTCTATCAAGTTCTACAGTATCCAATGTGCCTTTCCTTTTTTAAGACTGTATGGTGTGATGTGAGGGAGATTTAACTCCTATTTCTACCAGTTGATCTTTGTCATTGCTTCCGTTGCGGAAGAAGCGTTTTCATTAGTTACAGTGTTGTTGTTTGTCGGTTGCTAGGTTACCAAATCTATTATTTCAAACATGGCTGACGAAGTTGATTTGAGGCAGTCTTCTTGTGAAAGAGAGACACTGCAACATGAAGTTGATAATCAGAAAACGTGGTTTATAAATAGAACAGAAGCTAGCAGTTGTGTAAAAGGACAAAGGATCGAATCTGATGACAGATTAATACAAATGTCGAGCAATAATATAGCTGCTGAGTCACCTTACTCCCGCAACACCGTTCCCACGACAGAAAATCCGTTTGAAAAAGCCAACAAATATTTATATAAACATAATTTGTTCTCCTTTTTTCAGGTGAGGTGTCTTCCTCCCATCCTACCCCATTCTCTGTCTGTCTCTTTTTCACTTCTTTTAAATATTTCTGAGCGCGTAGCTGAATGCTTAAGATGTTTACTTCACAAGTCCCCAAGTTCAAACCTGGTGTAACATCTTGAGCAAGTATCTTTTACCATAGAGTGAAGTCATGTCAGTGAAACCAGGTTGATGGAAACTGGGAATTCCATCTAAAGACTTTACCTGTTAATGGAAGTTCCTGCCTTGCCATCTCTTAATTCTTACACATTTGGCAAATTCATTCTTGTTCACTTTATATATGTCTGTGTCTGCATGTATGTATGTGTGTATGTCTATATTTTCTTTTGGCATTCGTACAATTTCACACACTCCCTAAAAAACAAACTATTTATTATAAAAGTTTCTCTCTACCCTAGAATTTTGGCAGATCCTAATTCTATCAATAGTTTTTGTTTATAACAAATAAAGCTAAATTGACCAGGTCATTCCATGTCATTCTCTACAACAATAGCCTTGAACCAAAACAATGTCAATGGGCCAATAACTTTTTGATGTTTTTAATGCACCAATTTATGGATTCACTGAAGATTTAATGTGAGTCGTCTGTGTTAGATGTGGAAGACTGAGGAGGAATAACGATTGAATTATAGTGTAAGTGGCTGGGTATTCCACAGACATTTGTATCTTTTATGTAATCCTCAGGAAGACTCATTTGACACTAAATATGACAAGGCTAGCTTTGTCACACAACTACCATTGGTTCTCCATCAGTTTCCTTCTACACAATATTTCCTCAAGTTCTGGTAAAAGACACTGGTGCTGCTTGATAGTATCATACCAAGAACCTGATGATTGTGAACTTCTAAACTGTGTGGCCATACATGTACTCATAGAACATACACACTGCATGTTATGTTAATAAATTGTGAGAAATGAAGGGTTACTTTAATTTCCTTTAGCTGCATTTTTATTAAATGAATTTTCTTTCCCTTTGTTCTATTCAGGAGCTGGTAATGAATGTGGCGTACAAACAACCTTCAGATTCCATCAGTTTTATGGTGAGTGAAATTGAAAAATTTCAAAATCAGTCTTGAGACAATAATTATGTTGAGAAAACCAACCAACCACTGGATTTTATCTACAGTCAGATGAGACACCAGGCTAGGATGTGGTATTCACCAGGGTTGTGTGTGATAGACACTAAAGTCAGATGTAGTGTAGAAACCAGGGTGTGTGTGTTAGACACTAGGATGGGATATTGTTTTCACCAGGGTTGGGTGTGATATACTTGAATTCCTTCCAGTATGTTATATTCCAATAAATTGTATTCAAGTGTTTCCTGTGATGTACTTTACTGCAATGTCCTCTACTGTTGAAAAATGTAAAACTCTGGAATTTAGATATTGTACTTTATTACTCTAGGGAATTATACTGAATATTATAAATGGCAATATTAGATCTTATTTTATGTCTGATTGTAGGTGTTGAAATGTTTGCTATATTTTTATGCTTGTGTTGAACTGTATTCATAGAGAGTACTCTACCAGTGGTTACATTTCCTTAACTAAATTTATCCATATTTTTCCATGTATCATACTAATGAATAAAACAATGTTCTCATACATTTAAAATGTTTTCTGCATCTCATGTTTTAAAAAAAAAAAAAAATTTCTGTTCTGTGAAGGTGTGTGTCCTAGTAGTTAGGGTGTTACACTCATGATCGCCAAGATTGTGGGTTCAATTCCTGGATCAGGTGGCGTGTTGTGTTCTTGAGCAAAACATTTCATATTGCTCTAGTGCTGTGTGAAGATCGGCATGTCAAAGAATAGACCCAATATTTCCTCTGTGTATCGTAAAATGTAACTAAAAGAGGTTGAAGTAGGAATTTCACTTTGACCTCATAAAACCCTCACCAGAAACAACTTAACCAAGAAACAGACCCATGGGTTGGAGAGTTGTCACCTGAGTGATGCAAAGATGTCATCTGCCAGGAGTAAGTAATCAACAAGAAATGGTGGATGCAGCAACGTGCTGTTATATTGCATACCCCCATACTACTACTACTACTACTACTACTACTATTCTGATATGGGTTTGACAGGGCTACAAATCTTGAAATTTTCACGTATTGCTTGTATAGTCATACTGACACTTATATGACAAAAGTAACCAGCTTAAAACTTATAAACCCAATGTATTGATTTCATCTTGGTTATCTCTGTTACAAATCATAACCCAAACTTCCAAGTTGGAGGAAGTGTGCTCCAGCTAGGACTACAACATATTCCATACAACCTAACATATTTCTTGACACATGAAAGTTAACAAGTTAATTATAATAACAAGGATAAATAAAAAATTAAATTAAATTTATTTTTTGACTTTGCGCAAGATCCACTGTTTGTGTATAATTTATTTGACCATCACCATCATCATCATCATCATCATTGCCACCACCACCACCACCAAGCTATTACATCTTAATTTAATTAGCAGGAATGTTATTTTGAGGCTTGGTGACAACAAGTCTTCTCAAATCTCAAGACTTGCAGAAATGTGTCACTCATCTTCTGTTTGACATTCTATCTCAGACTGTTTTCCTCACTGACAACACAGATCTTGCATACAATGAGACCTCTTCCTCCCTTGTTTCTTGACACATACAATATATCAACATCGTTTTTAGTATGCAATCCTTTGTTCATTGTCATCACTTTCCTGTTTTTTCTATCCATTTCCTCAAGCTCATTCTTTGTCCATCTAACAACACCTATGCCATATCACATTAAGGAAACAACTCATGTATTCATTGCTCTAATCTTGTTCTTTCCATTGAGTCTACTTTCCATAATTAATTTGGTTCTCCTTAGATATTCTCACCTAAAACTTTCCTTCATCTCACTCTCCTTGATTTTGTCATATTACAAAATACCCAGATACTTATCTCTATCAATCTCAACATCCTTGATTTTCTCACCGTTGGGTAGTTCCACCCCTTCACATGACACTACTTTTTTATGATAATCATACCACACTTTTTAATCCCAAATTCCGATATCCTTACTGAATATCTGCACTGTTGAAGTCAGACCATTCACTCATACCAAAGACCTTTAAGTCATCCATATATAAAAGGTGATTTAACTTTCAAGGTGTACTCTGATGCCACTTTCCATAATATCTGTGGTAGGGATATCATATGAATCACAAACAGCAATGACAACAGACTATCTCCCTGAAATATGCCTCTCCAAATGTTAACTTTTGCCGATTATTATTATTATTATTAAGGTGGTGAGCTGGCAGAGTCGTTATCGCGCCGGGAGAAATGTTTAGTGGCAATTTTTCCGACTTTACGTTCTGAGTTCAAATGCCGCCAAGGTCGACTTTGCCTTTCATCCTACCGGGGTCGATTGAGTACCAGTTATGAACTGGGGTCGATAAACTCGACTACTCCCCTCCCCCAAAATTTCAGGCCTTGGTGCCTAGTATAGAAAGGATTATTATTATTATTATTTCTGACTGCAATGTTTGTATTTAACAGGAAAAGGTGATTCATAAACTGGAAGCAATGTGTGACATATACCGAGGTTTATTTAATCTAGAGGAACATCGACACCAGGCTGGTGATGTTACTGAAACTGTACCATTCCAGTCTTGGACTTACAAGGATTTTGGTGAGTAAAACTGTCTGGTATTTTCATGCTAGCATGGGTGGGACGGTACCACAGGAGCCGGCCAAACCGGAGCCTGCACCAGACTCATGTGGTTTTGTTTTGGCAGGATTTTACAGCTGGATGCCCTTACTAACACCAACCACTTCACAGTGTGGACTGGGTGTTTTTAAGTGTCACCTGCACTGCCAGGGTTTCCAGGTACCTGCAAGATATAGAGGAGGAAAAGGGGAAGAAAGGCCAAAAATATATACGTGTATTTGTAGAGTTTTCTATGAGTTTATACCTGTGTGTGTGTGTGTGTGTTTGTGTTTGTGTGTGTGTGTGTGTGTGTGTGTGTGTGTGTGTGTGTGTGTGTGTGTGTGACTCTGCCCACACTTTTCTGTACATTTAATGATTTCAACTCTTAGCATAAGGCCAGCAATTTCAGGGGAGGTGTTAAGATGATTATATCGACCATAGTGCTCAACTGGCTGGTACTTATTTTATTTACTCAAAACGAGTGAAAGGCAAAGTCAACCCTGACAGCATTTGAACTCAGAACATAAAGATGGATGATATGCCACTAAGCATTTTGCCCAGTGTGCTAACAATTCTACCAGTTTGCCACCTATATTCTGTATATGCATTAACACACAAACATGTATGCAGGTGAATGAGCACTTCCGCATCTGTGTAGTATGTGTATGTATGCATGTGTGCATGCATATGTGTGTATGTGTGTGTTTTTGTGTGTGGGAGGTGTTTGAGCAATTATGCATTTATATATATATATATATATATATATATATTCAAATATGAACTGGAAGCAGCTCTAAAGTAATATATATTAACAACCACATATACTAAACTATATGCTTCGTGTATGCCGGAGGGCTGTAATTGGCGTGGTGGGGAATAAAATCCCTCAATGGACCGGAGATAGATTTTATTCTCCACCACGCAATTTGCATCCCTTCGGAAAATACAGGAAGCATATATGTTTAGTATATGTGGTTGTTAATATATATTACTCTAGAGCTGCTTCCAGTTCATATTTGAATTTATTCTTAGGTTTGCATTGTCCGGGCAAA
>JAOPUL010000839.1:17854338-17866735 GCA_027564515.1 Octopus rubescens | reverse complement strand
CACACACTCATATATACAGAAATACATACACACACACATATATATACACACACATATACAGACATTCATACACACACACATATATATATATAAACACAGACATACACACACACACACATATATAAACACAAACATACACACACACACACACATATATAAACACAGACATACACACACACATATATATATAAACACAGACATACACACACACACACATACATTATAGAAAGATGACATTTAAAAAAAAGTATTATTTATTTCACATACATATAAACGCATACAAACACGCACATACTGAATGAACAAACAACAGTTATAACAAAAGGTTAAGTATTGAAGAGATCAGAACATTTCTTCAGTTTACTGAACAACGGCAACTATAATGATAATAACACACACACACACACACACACACACACATATATATATATATATATATAAAACAAAGAACGGGGGTTGAACAAGGTGAACGGAAGAAAATGTGTTAGTAAATCACAAGATGATGAGAGTAGCAGAACACGAATACCAAGACAGCTCCGCAGAAATGTTGGCAAACTCCTGGCTTCTCATTTACACTGATTCCATCAACTACCCCACCATCCACCACTCTCTACCCACTCTCTCCTCCTCCTGCTCCTCATACACAAACAGATAAATCTTATCTGTCTAGAATTAGTAAAGCAAAATAGGAAAAAATGTGAAGAGAGGTTAGGTCGGCTACTGTTGATGGGGAACCCGTCAAAGAGGAGCTTCTACATGGTCGCTCTGTCTGCTAGATATAACAGCCAGATAGATAGATATTCCCTCAGATCACATCCTTCTGTCTAAAAAGAAAGAGGAAGGTTACAGGAGATAATGTAGTCCATCCATCCAACTTATACAATAAAGACAGGATGGTCATGGATGGAATACAGTTAAAAATACAACTACTGCATCAGAGTTAGCCTAGGGTTAAAGAACATCATCACCACCACCACAACTAGGGATTTCTATATATGGTTACACAATTAGCCTGAAATAGCAGCCAAATCTCCTTCGAATCAAGTTCTACTGTTTTAAAACAAAAAAAAAAAACAGGACTAGTTATCTTTTTATCTTTTACTTGTTTCAGTCATTGGATTGTGGCCTTGCTGGGGCACTGCCTTGAAGGGTTTTAGTTGAACAAATTGAGCCCAGCACTTTTTTCTTCTTCTAAGCCTGGTACTTATTCTATCAGTCTCTCTCGCAGAACTGATAAGTTACAGGGACGTAAACAAACCAACATATGTTAAGTGGTGGTGGTGGACAAAACATATAGACACATATATAGATATCCATACATACGTAGATACATTATATATATATATATATATAGGAAGGGCATCCAGCCATAGAAATCAGTGGGATTGAACCTGAAATGATGTGGTCAGGAAAGAAGCCTCTGATCACACAGCCTACAGTTGATGATATGTTTTCGAAATTGTAATCAATAAAGCAGTATTTCTTTTAACTCCCTTATGCAAAGTGCCCCAGTAATTTTTATCTTTGCACGTGAAGTACACAAGTATTATTTTCGTTTGATCTCGAATGTAACTTAAGTCAATAAGACTGAGAACCAATGTATTACATAATGTCCTGGGTGTGGTATATACATTTGCCCCATTATTTAAACAATGTCATGTACTTAGGTTGAGAAAAGATTAAAGGCTGTGGTAAAAGCAAAGGGTGGCCATTTGGAAGTGTAAATATATGTAAAATATTGTCAACAAATATAACAATCAACCTGTAAGCTTTTATTACCCCAAACCTAAAACTTTAGTTTATGATTAAATGAATAATGGGTAAATATATGCTGATGCCATGTTAAAAACACCTGTACCGGTGACACGTTAAAGGCACCTGGTACACTCTCTGGAGTGGTTGGTGTTAGGAAGGGCATCCAGCTGTAGAAACCAATCCCAAAATAGACCAGTGCCTTTATTGTCATTGGTTTTCTGTATATATCACTAGTGTAACAATAACTACTATTTCCGGCCATTGGTAACCAGTACTAATGAGGTCTAAGGAGACTGAAACCACGTGGTGTGCTGGTCCAGGAGGTTGTAGTGGCAGTGGGTGTCTGCCGCTGGTGATGTATTATTGTGTGTTTTACACTTTGATTCCATTTGTGAGTTTCCTCAAGATATTGCAGTATATTTAGTGTTCTTATGCTACGTCCATTTTATGTGATGTCCTAACACACATATATATATATATATATATATCTAGGGCAGGTAAAATTCCTGATATATTACATATTCATATTGTTTTTGTTTTATTGGTTTCAGCCAAATGTTGAGGCCATACTGGAGCACCACCTATCACTGTGATTGGGCTTCTTTTCTGTATTGTTTCTGGTAAAGTAGTGAGTTGGACGGAGCTGCTCTTCTTTGTGCATCCTGCCACAATGTGGGTTTATCTTGTCTCTCAGATTAAGATTTGTCCAAATGTTCTTTGTTTGAAGATCTCCACATTAACACCTCAAAGATCTCTGAGGTTGTTTGGCAGGATGTTCAATAGTTGTGGACTCTTGAAACCTAAGCTTTTACAGTACTGGGTCCTTATTCTGGATGGAAAAGCCAAGATCTTTGGTATCATGCAGTGCCATGCAATTTGATGGTTGGTATAGCTTTTAGTTCCAAAGTTGAGAGCTAGGCTTTCCAGAATCTTCCATATGTATATCACTGCAAATCTTGCACATCTTCTCTCTAGGGAGTAGAGCTTCAGTTCCTTTAGCCTCTCCCATTAGCTCATCTGTTATACCGGCTCAATCTTCTTAGCGTAGTGGATTGCCTCAAGTTCTTCTATCAGTTTGAAGCTCTGCAGTGACCACTGTTGAGAGAAGTAATCTAGATGACTGAGAAAAAAAGTTCTCCATAGAAACAGCATGGTATTCTTTTTCCTGGTTCTGAATGATCTCAGAATCCATCCAGCCACTTGCCTGCACAATGTTGCCATCTTGGTAATATGTACATGGAATGTTGAATCATTACTCATGTGGATTCCCAGGTCATGCACTGACTCTGACTGTGTACTACCCCCTGGTCACATGTATTCCGATAGTGGATTGCTTGAACCTTCTCAGCATTGAACTGCATGTTATTTTCATCAGCCCACTTGTATATTGCATTCAGGTCTTTCTGCAGTTTTAGGGTGTCATCAGGCTCCTTGACTGCCTGTGATACTTTTGTATCATCAGTATAGCTATTGAGAGTGGCTGACTATGACTGAAGGCATGTCTGAGAGAGCCATGACAAGCAGTAGTGGTTGAAGTACAGTTCCCTGAGGTTTCTATGGCTGGATCCCCTCCCTAATGACAACCACTTTACAGAGTGTACTGGATGCTTTTTACGTGGCACTAGCACCCACACCAATGCTTTTTACGTGCCACCTTGGTTTTAGGATCTCAATTCTGTTGTGATGGGTGGGATTTCTCAAGTACAGCAATGCGCCACATATCTCATTACTCTGTCATCTTCTTTGTAAAGTTCAGCGTTTTGAGATCAGCTGTCATTACTTTGTCCCCTGTGTTTCTGGGTCTCCCTTTTCCATGAGTTCCATTCACTTTAAGTAATCAGCACTTCTTTATGCAACTGTCCACATACATACATATTGCATGACCAAACCAGCACAGTCTCCTCTCTTGCACACTGCATCTAATTCCTCTTATGCCTAACTTATCCCTCAATACACCAATGCTTTATCACACATGCACACTGACATCATACATCCAGCGGAGCATACCAGCTTTGTTCCTCTTTACCCTTTGCAATGTCCTCCTCCGCATTCAGGGCCCACATCTCACTACCATGCAATATATACACATACATACATACATATATATATATATGTAATATATACACGTTACATACCGGTGACACATTAAAAGCACCCATACCGATGCCACGTTCAAAGCACCCTTGCTGGTGACACATTAGAGGCACCCAGTACACTATCTGGAATGGTTGGTGTTAGGAAGGGTATCCAGCTGTAGAAACCAAGCCAAAATGGACTGGAGTCTGGTGCAGTTCTCTGGCTTGCCAGTTTCCAATCAAATCGTCTAACCCATGCCATCATGGAAAGCAGATGCTAAATGATGATGATGATACACAAACATACATATAGGTTAAAAATATTCCACACTAGTCAAGAGATATGGAAAAATAAGAAAATACTTTTCTCAAAGCAAATATATTTTGAAACTATTTGACTAATAATAAGCTTTGGAATTAATTCATTGAAATATAAAAGGAAAATAACATTTTCTTATTTTTCCATATATAGAGATAAATATGATTTATATGATTTATATGGACTCATAAAAACCTGATGATGGAGTTTATTGTCTGTGTTTGTTTTCCAATGATAAAATAAATTTTTATCATTAACTTTTGTTATAATATATATTTCTTTCTTTCTATATTTATTATTTTATACACTCTTTGTATTGTACCATATATTATTATTATTTGTAGAATGATACTTGTATGAGCTTTTTTATGATTATCACTGGATTCGTGTAATCCATATATTGTGAATTAATATATATATATATACACACATTAAAAACACTTGTGCCGGTGATATGTTAAAGGCATCCGGTGCACTCTCTGGAGTGGTTGGTGTTAGGAAGGGCATCCAACCGTAAAAACCAAGCCAAAACGGACTGGAGTCTAGTGCAGCTCCCCAGCTTGTCAGTCTCCAGTCAAACCATCTAACCCATGCCAGCATGGAAAATAGATGCTAAATGATGATAATGATGACACACTTTTATGGAAATTTTTTCTTTTTATGGTTAAGTCAGTGGAGAAGGGTAACATTCCTGCCCTCTTTTTAGGGCTTCAAAAAAAAAAAAAAAAACTGGTAGAAAGACGGTAGTTACCCTTACAAAGATCTTGTATTCAAGGGTCAAATGTTTTTTTTTTTTAAAACAGGTGACATATTAAACCAATGATTTGTTCAAGTAGAAATAAAATAATAGAAAGAAAAATATTGAACATGTGAAGTTTTAAGTAATCAATATTTATGTACATATTTATATATACATTAGAATAGCTATAATTGGACATTCACACACATGCAGTATATGCATGTATGTATATATATATTTCATCAAGAGAGAAAGTTTAAGAACAGTTTTTCATTTCCATTTGATAGTAGATGTGTTCAGAGCATCTATGGCTTTCTGGTGTAACTCAGCATTTCCTGAAAATTTCTGAGCAAATATTTCCAGTTCTCGGCGATCTTTCATTGCAACACACGTTTCGATGAAAGTCTCATAACATTTTAGTTTTTGAGAAAGTTGCAAACATTTTTCATTGTCATTCATGGCCAACAGGTATTTTTTAATGTCAGCCTCCTCTGCACTGAACTGATATAACAATTCTGCAACTTTATCAAGTCCTATCACTGCTTTAAGTTTCTTACCACTGAAAATATTACCTTTTGTTGTTATCATATCTTCAATGCTAGGCCAGGCTTTCAAGTAAGCCCTGGCAGTTAAAGTTGTCCATAAAAACTGTTTTTCTGTTAATTGGTGTTTGTTGCGTAATATATTTGGTGAGGCAAATTCTGCTTCTTTATCGTTGTAATGATACAAAGCACTATAATACAAGGAATAAATCACAGATGTATCAACAAGAGGTTTTGTAGGTGGGATTTTTTGTAAAATGCTGTTACGTTGGTCATTTTTATCCATGCTTTCAACAGTATTTTGCCATTCTAAAAGTGCAAGTTGACTTTCAATCAACCAAAGTTCTGTTGACATACCTGGGTAACTGGATTTGTATTCTTGCAGGCATTTTTTCAGGCTACTAAACTTATTGGCTAAATCCTTACAGCTAATTGCTTGCTTATACATAGTCATAGCTGCTTCCTCGTGCATATCCATTCCTTTTAGAAAAGATATCAGTTCAGAGTAATTTTTCAGAGCCCGCATATGACTGATGTAATGATTAGCAGCAATGGGATGGCTCTTGAGAATGTCATGGAATATACTATCCTTGAGTGTCTGACGAAGAAAGAGGACAACTGTAATTATTATGTTACCATCATGACTTTCAGTAGCTTTATTTAAAATCTCCACCTTGTCTTCACGTGTTCGGTACATACCAATGCCAGAGTGGGCTTCGCCATCTCGGATTCTTTTGAGGGTCTCAGAAATCGGAGGTTTTAACCACTTTTCACGATCAGCTGTCCTTAGTGAATGTTTTAAAGAAATTACCTCAGCTTCAAGTTTATGGAGGGACGACGAAGATGCTGTTTTGGGAACAGATTTTTCGATCACATCATCTATACTTAAGTTAGAGTCTGCAGAACTGAAGCCAGGTTTAGGGAATATTTGGCTCGAGGTGTGTTGACTACCTCGCCTCGTATCAGCGTGTGAATCAGGTAGAATAGCGCTAGTCGTGTCGCTTTTCGATCGGCCGTGACCGTAGGAAGATGATCCTATTTGTTGTAAACTGCTGCTATTTAACTCAGTAGCTGGAGTTGAAGGAGAAGATGAACAATGTTGATTGCTACCTGGTAAATTAGATGGTTTCGCTGGCGTGCCTGTTCGAGATATAAGATTCGCCTGGTTTGATTTTAAACTCGGATTCTTAGCATGTGCTAGTGGGTGGTCTCCTGGTGTTGTTGCAGTTCCACAGTCTATGAGAGAAGCAAGACTTTCACTCACTTCATCGTCTTCATCTCGACATGAAAGGACCTTTGAAGCAAAATCTGATGCGTTGTCAACAGAGATATCATCATCGAATAAATTAAACTTGATGGCCGAACGTTCAATTTGCGACACGGCCCAGAAGTCGTCGCCGTCGATTGTGTTTTGGCGGCTCCGGCCGCTGTTCAGGTAAGTAGACATCAGCGAAATATACCCGTGTAGATACAGTTGAAGTCAAATTATCCGGGTTGGACAGAAAAGACAACTATAAACAATACAGTAACATGCGTAAGAAAGTAAAGTGCATTAGACCAGTGGGAGTGGTTCTACCCTCAACTTAGAGTCAGACAACACCGATGACATCACTTCCTGTCGACTGCTAACTCTCACAGTAGAGGTAGCCTCCCTTGGATTTCTCTAACGTGTGTGTGTGTGTGTGTGATAAGATTATTTCTTTAACTCTATAGTTTCTTCAGTCACATACACATAAAGGAGCAGAATGAAATGTATTTTATGTTAATCACATAGAGACAATAATAGCACATCTCGAGGTAAAGAATGAAATAGTGATATTTGATGGACAATAGGAGACTTGAATTCACATTACAATGTTGGACTGAGCATTTAACTAGGCAAACTCCTGATCACAGAGCCTATGCACGTTCGCGTCTTGGGGAAGGGACAGTTTCCACTTGTCAGTAATCCCATCTGCTTCCAACGATTACTACAAAGAGAATTCGGATTGATGTGGTTGATAAAGGCGCAGTACAAAACGGAACATGAGTCATTGCTGTTCGTGTGACCCGCTTTATTCGTAACTCGTCTCTTTAACCAAGTTACAGTCCTGGGTCAAGCTCAGACTGGCATGTTATCAGACATTCACTGCACTCTTACCACATGGGCGAAACAGTCGGAGACATTCTGTAGAGGGTTAATGAATAATATTAGCAATAATGGCCTGAGACAGTCCGAGTAGTTTCTTTTTGAAGACTTTCAGATCAAGTATTATGAACAATTACCTAGAGTCCTTTGTCGGGCAGTGCCATAGGGGTGGGAAACCTTGTTTGGAATAAACTCTACAGCCATGCCATTTTTAGAGCTGTCAACAAGCGAACATGTACGAAATACACCCAGGCTGACGAAATCGTCTGCTATGTACTCTTTCAGTGTACATGCATTATTATGTGAGTTTATGTCGAATAATTATATGTGGGACGGATCTGACTGTCGGCCGAGTCTATGATCGAATCACTGTTCATTCGGCAAGGAAAAGTGGGTTGTCTTCCTCTGTCTGATGGTTATGACAAAGAAAGTTTTAGGTTAGATGTGACTGAAAGGTCTGAAGGCTGAGCTTTTCCTCTCAGAACAAACTCTCATTAACTTCTTCAGGTACCTCTCGGAGAGGAGGAAGAGGATGCGTTGTCCTAATAAATTTCATGAAAGGTGGCTGCAAGGGATGAAATTGGTATAGCTAAATAGGCTGGCATTGCTATTGTAGGCTAATGGTAATAACTATGAGAAAGTATTGTCCTTTAGGCGTGACGCGGTTAGCTAGGCTGGAGGTTGTCTTAGTTATCTGCCCCTCGTCTTAGTTATCTGTCCCTGTTTCTCCTCCATGTTGGGACAGTTCAGGTAAAAATATTTGGATTTCTTGGTTTTAAACTTGTTTCTTTTAGTTTAAATGGGAGCGACACTTGATAATCTTATAGAAACATTATTTATCTGTCATATATTCATTGTTTTGTTAGTGTTTTATCTCCTGCTCTACCCTGTGTTTGTCTCTGTAACTGTTTAATGATATAAATTACAGCTCCCCACCTAAATCGTAGCAGTGACCACTGATTTCATTATTTTGGGACCACAACACGACTTTAATCATTACTCTATTATGCCATAGCAACACTATAGATAGAATATATAAAGTTACAATATATAAAGTCCAAATTGTGTGCACTGATTTCATTGTTTATGAAAAAAAACAATAGTTTCTGTATTTTCATCAGCAGACGACTTCATTTCCGCCTGTTTCTCTTTTATCTTTTACTTGTTTCAGTCATCAGACTGCGGCCATGCGGGGTTTACTATAAAACATATTAAACCAGAGATGATCGAAACCAGATCGGCTTTTTGATGCGTCTTTAATTAACTCTTAATCCTATAACATCATGTATATAATATATATAAATGTTAATCTTCTTACTAATCAGAACATCTGTAGCTAATTTTCAAATAGTCGATATTTTTCCACTCCATGTTTTCACAAGACTTATTAGAAATAGCAGCCAAATTCCGTAAAATCACAAGGGCGATGGTAAGAGTGTCATGTCAATAATGAGGGACCTGAAGGGAATGATAGTAAGTAGTAGAGAATGGTGATGGTGGGGGTGTACCGGACACAGATCTGAAACAATTCCTCGTCATAGATATCTTGATCGGAGTTTGAAGTGTAGAGAGGATTAAGAGTATTAATGATATATTGCAGGGAGCTTGCATCGTTGTGTGACCGTCTCCAGCTTCCCACTAATCTTCATAATTCTTTGTTATCTTTGTACAATCTCTTTTGATCAGTTTTCACCATTTAGTTCCATGTCTTCCTTTTCTGCAGATTCTCTCCATTTCGTGCACTTGGCACTTCTTTATGCTGCTGTGATCATCCATATGAATTGCATGTGCATACCAGTGCAGTCTTCTCTCTTGCATACTACATCTGATTCTTCTTATATTTTATTTTTCTCGCAGCTCATTTGTTGTCCATATGCCCTTACATTACATATCCAGCATGTTTGCATCATTTAGTTATAATCTTTGCAAATCCTCTTATATATATATATATATATATATATATATATATATGTGTGTGTGTAATCATCATCATCATTTAATGTCCATGTTCCATGCTGGCATGTGTTGATGGTTTGAGTGGGCCCGATAGGTCCAAGGACTGCATCGTGCTCCAATGTCTGCTTTGACATGGTTTGTACGACTTCATAATGCCAACCACTTTACAACATGTACTGGGTGCCTTTTTCATAGCACCAGCACAATTGAAGTTGCCATGCAGCTCGCAAGACTATGAATCCTGAGGGAGGTAGGGTCAGTGTATGAGAGAAGAGGCTACAGAGCAGGTTCTTGTAGAAGAGGTGCATGGTTACTCACATTTAGCAGGGGAGGGTGAGAATGATCAGTAGAAGCTGTGAAGTGATAACTAGGAGATGAGGTGTCCAGATGATGACCTCTCTAGGCATTAGGTAAGTAGAAGTGGGTGGGTAGGGCTATTGCAAGGTTGCATGGGGAGGCAGCTTGCAGCTGTTAAAGAACTTGGGTAGGGTTGAAGGGTGATAACTGATGAGTCATGAATTGGGGAGGAGAGAGTGTCTGGATAGTAATGATTGAGTTGACAGGAGAAGGGCAAGAGAGAGAAATGACAAGGTGGAGTTAGGATGTAGGAGAGGTAGGTGTTGTGCTTGATGAGAGGTAATTTAGTTTATTGGTGGAGATGAGTCAATATAATACTGAGGCAGCCATGTCTTCTCAAGAACCTCATATCACCAGACATCCTGGTCCATTCTCATCTCCTCTGTGAAGCTCAGCACCTTGAGATCAGCTGTCACTACTTCATCCTACATCTTCTTGGGACTCCCTCTTCTACAAGTTCCATCCACTTTAAGCAGTCAACACTTTATACAGCAGTCCTCATCTGTATGCATCACATGACCAGAGACCCAGGAAGACCTGAGATGAAGCAGTGAGGGCTGATCTCAAGATGTTGAACCTCATGGAGGAGATAACAAAGGACTAAAATGTTTGATGATTTGTTGTGCTTGAGAAGACCAGTTCACCATAAAGGAAGTGAGGTCATAAATGTATTATGCTTATGCCTGTACATGCTGTGCTCTGCACTCAGTTTTCCCATGTCTTTCTAACACCCATTCCACCATCATACTCCTAACTATGGCACTCCTCAGCTGCTGTAATCATCTGAGAGCAGAATCTGTTCATATTTCATCCTCCTTTTTGTGTTACCGTTTACCTCTTCCCCTGAAACCACTTCCTTTTAAACTCTATCCCTCACTCTCATTATCATCCCTGTCCATACTACTTTCTACCAATCACCTTCTTTTTGAGCCTTTCAATAATCTTTTCCTCCATTCAGAATTACATCTTTGTCTGCCACACTTGATGTTTAACATATCTCCTATCTGCTATCAATATCCCCTCCACCACCTTTGTTGCCCCACTCACTGTAACCACCCTCATGTACCTATGACCCCCCCCCCCATCTCTGCCACTGTTCATCAACCTCCAACCCTTCTACTGTCACATTCTGCACATCATCTCTCTACTCTGATCTCCACAGATTTATGATACTCCTGTTTTCCACACTTCCTGTGCTATTGCTTGTTACTTCCTTCCCAAACCACTTCTATCTCTCTCACTTCTCCCTTCATACTGATATTTATCATCAACTACACCACCGTTTTTCATCATTCACTACATTCACTTCTAGCTCCATCTCTTAACCCTCTGTCGCTCTCCTCCTAGACCAAAAGCTTCCATTTTTCTGTTCTGCTTATATGTATATATATATATATATATATATATGCACACATACATATTGTTTTTGTTTTATTGGTTTCAGCCAAATGCTTAGGCCATACTGGAGCACTACCTTTCACTGTAATTGGGTTTATTTTCTATATTGTTTCTCTAACCCTCTGTCACTCTCCTCCTATACTTTTATGAAATTAGCTAACCCTAACCCTAACCCTAACCCTAACCCTAACCCTTTCCTTCCCTCCACATCAACTGTCTATACTCTTTCTCTTATTTTCACTTGTGTTTTGAGAGTTTGCTTTGGCACCTTGTCACCTTGTCACCTTTGTCTCTTTTCCAGCTATTCTTATCCACTCTCATCTAATGCAGGCTAGCCACATGTCTCCTCTATTGTAAAATATCCTTACTTGTCCCTCTATCAGACTTTAGTCTTCAGCATCTGTCATAAAGCCGGCCCATCTCACAAAGAAACTCCTATTCAACTGAGGGGAATTTTCCATTTTCCTTTCTTTACTTTGTCATGCAACTTCCTTGGGAACCTCACTAGTGTCGGAATCACAAAAATAAGCACCGAGTACATACAGTAAAGTGATTGGCATTAGGAAAGGAATTCAGTCCTAGAAACCATGCAAAAGCTGACGTTGGGACTTGATGCAGCTCTGTAGTTCATTGGATCCTGTCAAATTATCTAACCCATGCCAGCATGGAAAATGGACGTTAAATGATGATGATGATGATGATGCTGTGGTGTGTGTGTGTGTGTGTCTGTGTGTCTGTGTGTCTATACATATGTATATATATATATGTGTGTGTGTGTGTGTGTGTGCATGTGTGTGTATGTGTGTGTGTGTGTGTATTGACATTGTTATATTTTGGGATTGTCATTTTATTTTTTGCCAAATAACCACACACACTATATATTCTTTCTTCACTTCGGTTTATTATTGTTCTTACTTGAGTGTCCTTTCGTCACACATCCTATGACCTCTTCAGCGACTCACCATCCTTCGTGTGTCTCCTCCTGTTCTGTTCATTCCATTCTGTGTTTCTGTTATGTATATGCTTATCTGCTCATGCGTTTGTGTCTGTATCTGTGTATGTGTGTGTGTGTGTGTGTGTGTGTGTGTGTGTGTGTGTGTGTGTGTGTGTGTGTGTGTGTGTGTGTGT
>JAOPUL010000839.1:17839023-17854238 GCA_027564515.1 Octopus rubescens | reverse complement strand
GATCTGATTGTTGAGCCGGGTATTTCGTTGCACGTGACCATAAAAGACCTTGGGATTCTGGCCAGCCTCAAGTGCAATTTTGCTTTCATAGATTTTTCGTTCCTGTCTGTCGACATAGACTGCACGATTTCTTTGTTTTTTGTAAACCATGAACTCACCACCTTGTTACTAATAATATTGGAAACAAACCAAATTATCATAGACTGTTAGCATAAACTTACAAAAAATTGCTTACAGTTTTGTGGGGAGGTAACACCATCTTATTGTACCTCCTTCTCCAGCATACATAACCCACACTCGATATATGTCTTACATTATTTAATAACTGTATTAACTTTAAGAAACATTTGTTTATTATCTAAATGAAAAATTCTCCTAGAAAGATGAAAGGAATGTTAAATTTTCATTTGCCTGTCAACCGTTTGCAACAAATGGATGGACAACAAAACCATTGTAGTGTTATGTTACTCTGGTGACACAAAATATCACAGCCAGAAATATGAGTTTTACATCCTCTATGGTAATTCTTTTGACTAAAATACAAACAACTATACAGTTGAAATTTGGTACTCCCATAACATAATTTCATCATCATCATCATCATTTAATGTTTGCTTTCCCTGCTGGCTCCCTGCTGGCATGGGTTAGATGGTTTGACAAAAGCTGGCAAGCTAGAACACTGCACTAAGCTCTACTGTTTGCTTTGGCATGATTTCTATGGCTGGATCCCCTTCCTAATGCTAATTACTTTATTCAGTGGACTGAATACTTTTTATGTAGCATCAACACCAGAAAGGTCATCAAGTAAGTTGCAAGACAAGACCCCTCAACTGAACGGGGTGGCTTTGTGCCAGGTGAGGAGATTAGAGTTATGAAGAAGATGTGTTGGGGGGGGGGTTCCGGTTACAGGGAGGAAGTATATAAGTTAAGTGATACAGAGGCTTGTTAGGTATAGTACGTAGGTAAGTTCACAAGAGTGCGAAAGGAGAGTGGCAGATGAAGATGGGATGTGGGAGGGAGATTTGTCAGGGACAGATTGTGTGTAGGGGCATAAACATAAACGACATGCTGTTAGGGCCTCAATTTTGCTTTTCTGGATGGTTTTTCTTAAGCACACAAAATTGCCAATCATGGTCCTTTGTTATATACTCTGCGATGCTCAACATCTGGAGGTCATTTTTCACTACTTTATTCCACACCTGTTTGGTCTCTTTCATTAGTGATCTGCTGTCTTCATCCATACACATCACATGATCATACTAGTGCAGTCTTCACACAACATTTGATGCCTCTTATGCCCAATTTTTCTCTCAACATTGTTGTACATAACACACTGACATTGCACATCCAGCGGAGCAAGCTGGTTTCATTTCTTTCAAGCCCTTGCATGTCTTCACTACCATGTAGCATAGTTGTTTGTACACAAACATCATATAATCTTCAATTCACTCTGATGGAGAGACCCTTTGCTACTAACAAAAGTAAGAGCACTGAACTTTCCCCAGAAATTTATAGATTTATATTTTATCCCAGTATATTGTCACAATTTTGTTTTTATATGAACTGAATCCCACATTTTTCTCTACAAAACCAATTTGAAATATGAATGTATGATCAAACATACTAAATTTGTTTTTTCCACAAAATATACTTAGAAAAGGAGGGGTTATACACTGGCAAATACAACTTCTGTAGAACTCAGTAGTGCCAGTGTCACAAAAAAAGCACCAGGTACATAGTGTAAAGAGGTTAGCATTAGGAAGAGGGCATCCAGCTGTAGAAATCATGCTAAAGATGACATTGGAGTTCACCACAGTTCTGCAGCTTGCCAGATCCTGTCAAACTGTCCAACCCATGCCAGCATGGGAAAAATGATGTTAAATGATGATGATGATGTATGTGAGTGTGTATACTCCTGTCTTGACATCACATGATGGTTGTAAATGAGCATCACTGTCATACAAGTGATGTTGTTCTTTTCTTGTTTTTTTTTGTGGAAAACATGTCTGGTCTTGGGGAAATATTGCCATGCTTCAAAACAGTTGAGGGTTGGTGACAAGAAGGGCATCTGGCTGTAGATAATCTGCTTCAATAAATTCCATCTGACTTATGCAAGCATGGAAAAGTGGGCATTAAATGATGATTTTAATCATCATTGTATTAACATCTACATTTCCATGGGTCAAGCAGAGTTTCCTATGGTTGGGTGCCCTTCATGATGCCAACCCTAATGTGTTTCCAAGTGAAATAATAATCTCCCAATCTATCGAACAACAAACAGCCCAGACATGGTTACATGGAGAACTGGAAACAAATACATCATTTGAATGAACATTTTTTTACAACCAGCAAACACATGAAGACAAGAGGAAATATGATTCACTTGTGTGTCTGTACACACACACACACACACACACACACACACACACACACACATGATAGGTAAGGAGATGTCAAAGGACATATAGATAATCAGTAGATACAATGAGTGTTCAGGTGAAAGCAAGTGCCTAAACTCTGATGTTAAATGTAGGGATGCAGGAACTGTATAAGTAAGAGTTGGCTCTTTAGACAAATGGTCAGTACAAGGTTGGTAGGTGGGGGGGGGGGAGATAGGGTTAGACATGAAAGGAAAAAAAGAAATATATTGAGATAAGAGTTTTGGATTTGTACAAAATGCACTGTTAAGTGACATGCATACATTCATCTTGTATGAAACCGGTTGGTGTTTGTCAGGTTAAGGTTAAAGGTTGTAGATTTAATAGAGACATTAAATCAAGTATGTTAAGTGGAATGATTCTGATTGTTGGAGAATTAGCAACCCAGCAGAAATGTAATAACTAAATTTTATTAATGTAATTACTCAATAACAATAAAAATAGATCAGAGTATGATCTAAAATTTGAATAACTTGTTATTGCTTTTCTATGTTACTCACCAGATTTTCAATTGTAATTTGTTGATACTCATAATTTCTTTGACTTGAGAAATCTTTGAGTTTTATTCTTATTTGATTTACTTCTTGGTTAATATTGTCTTTATTACCCCTTTCAGTTACCACATTTTGTATATCTTGAAAGCAAACAATGACAAATGGACACAGACATTCAAGACTTGAAGATGAAATTGTCTGGCGAAGACTTCAACACGAAAGGAGGAAGGGGTAGCTTGGAAATAGTTAGCCTCGTTTTTGTATTTACAGCTAATGTTCTCTACTGTTTAGCTGCCTTTACCCATGCTTGGTTCCAGTTGCCACCCCACTCATTTTATGGCTTGTGGTGGGTAAAGTTCTGTGATTATCTTCGATGTCAAATTATCCCAGCTTTTTATGCAGAAGAACCAGGTAAGATATTTCTGTAGCTTTTGGAATTTTTTATATTTAATCTATGGGTAGGTGACAGAGCACTTCACAGTGATACACTACCTCTTGTGAATGTGAATATGTAGGGACAAGGCCTTCCCCATCTCCCAGTAAAAGGGCAATAAGAAGACTACAACAGCAAGGAATAGATGCGAATGAAAATGTTGGAAAATATGAATTTGGTTGGTGGTGGGAATTATGATGTGGAGGGCATCTCTTGCTGAGTGCCTGTGCTGCCTTTAAACTAGGTTTTGAATTGATTGAAAGATAGCTTTAGAAATTTTAGGCAATATCCATTTCTTGTAAGAATATGGGTTCAAATGCAATTCTAATTCTCCACTAGTAGTAGTGATTGGGACACCCTCAGGAAAAGTTTTAGATGTCTGAAGAAACTTGCCCTTCTTAGCCCTTTTGGGGCATAGATAGCCACTAGTCAATGCTGTTCACATCCAAGATAACCAGCTTACTGTATGGGTCCAAGAAAATTGCCTGTATCATAAAATGTAAGGATTTCTGGAATAACACTGCCACCTTGCTACCTGATTGTGACAGACCATAAGATGAGAATATTTTAGTCATCAAAAAATGGGCAAGAGTGTGTGTACTCCAGAGATCCTGATCTCTCTGATGGCTACCACATCTATATCAAGTGACTTGAAGTCATTGAGCAAGTGACATTACTTCTAAGTTGATCCCAGGTCACATACATTTATACACCTACTTCTGACTACAGCCATGTTTGTTGGAGGGAGTCCCTCACCTTGGTCTTTTAGAAGGCCAAGGTTCCAGACCTCTCTTCAAGCGTATGTTTCTTGAATGAAAATCCCTACACTGGATGAAAAATTTATAAGAAGAATTCTTTAGACGTCTGATATCTTTCTTAGTGACCTGTCTTTGGAAGTTTCGAAGATGAATTTCTGAATTCTTTCCCTTTTGTCTTTATTTTGTCTTTCATGTGTGTATCATCATCCTCCTTTAACGTCTGTTTTCCATGCTGGCATGGGTTGGACGGTCTTTTGCTTATACACATTAGTGAAAGATGGGACACTATGGAGAGGGTCCAGGTGCATGCGCACAGGCCACCAGGCTATGTATGTATATCTGTATATGTCCGTCTGTCCCTGGTCTATATGTCTGCCTGTCCCCAGTTTATATGTCCGCCTGTCCCCGGTCCTCATATCCGTCTGTCCCCAGTCTATATGTCTCATCCATCTCTGGTCTATATGTCCGTCTGACTACCAATCGCCTGTGTGGTGCCACATAAAAAGCATTCATGAAGGTGTCACGTAAAAGCACCAGTGCTGAGAGTCCGGTGCCGGTGGTACGTTAAAAGCACCCAGCACACACTGAAAAGTGGTTGGCAATAGGAAGGGCATCCAGCCGTAGAAACCAAGCCAAATCAACTGGAACCTGGTGCAGCCCCCCCGGTTTGCCAGCTCCGATCAAACTGTCCAACCCATGCCAGCATGGAAAACGGACATTAAAGGATGATGATGATGATGATTCTATCTCAGGTTAGTCATGTTTACAGACTAGCCATGCATATTCTTAATAATTTTTTTCTGAATATTGATAACTTAGACATTCATCATCATCATCATCATCATCATTTAGCATCCATTTTCCATGCTGGCATGGGTTAGACGATTTGACCGGAGACTGGCAAGTTGGGGAGCTGCATCAGACACCAGTCCGTTTTGGCATGGTTTCTACGGCTGGATGCCCTTCCTAACACCAACCACTCCAGTGAGTGTACCAGGTGCCTTTAATGTATCACCGGGACAAGTGTTTTTAACGTATCACTGGCACGAGTGTTTTTAACATGCCACCAGCATGAGTAATTTTAACGTGTCACCGGCACGAATGATTTTAATGTGTCAACAACACAATATCATTTATTACAGGACAGATGATTGTCATTGTATTTCTAAGTTCCTAACTTCATTTAACAGAAACCCTTAGCTATATGAACAGCAAAATGAAATAGCCTTAAACAACATTTACTTTTTTAATTGTACTGTCAACCTTAGATTTACATGAGTGCAAAAAGTCAAGAACCTGAAGAATATATTAGTTGCAGTTTAACTCAAAACTAGACTGAAATCAATCCTCAGTAGTTAAAACTGAAAAGATACTGGACTAAACTAAAACTGCCTTTAGTTATGCAGCCATATTCAGCATAAAAAGGAAGAAAAACATACATGCAAGTTAATGAAAGCTTTAGCGATAAGTGTCCATTCAACATCATGAGACAGGTAAATCAATATTATTGGTTAAACAAATCAAAAAAGCTTTTTACACAAATTCAGTTTTGCTTCCAAATTGGTACTGGATAATAGGTTCATACTTTACATTTCTCTTAGACAACCATACAGGATTTCTATGGAGACACGTTTTGTAATCTATCATCTTCCTTTAATGTCTGTTTTCCATGCTGGCATGGGTTGGATGGTTTGACCAAAGCTGGCAAGTGTGCATGTGTGGAGAATGCACCAAGTTCCAGTCTGATTTGGCCTGGTTTCTATGGCTGGATGCCTTTCCTAGTGCCAATCACTTTACAGTGTGTGCTGGGTGCTTTAATGTGCCACCGGCACTGGACTCTCGGCACTAGTGCTTTTACGTGGCACAGTCACAAGTGCTTTTTACGTGACACAGGTTATTGTTAGTCAGACGGGTGAGACATATAGACCAGGAACGGACACCAGGGAGAGACGGACGGACATATAGGCCAAGAGCTGCCAGACATAAGGACTGGGGACAGACGGACATATAGACCGGGGGCAGCCTGAAATATAGACCAGGGACAGATGGGCATTATAATTAAGTGGCAAGTACGCCCGTACCTGGGAGAACAGATAATAGATATACATACATAGCCCAGTGGCCCATGTGCATGCGCCCAGACCACCTTCGTAGAGTGGCAGCCCATGTACATCAATCCGCTTTGCAGAGATGAAGACAACACAAACTTATCTTATATTGAGAACCGTGTATTTTACATCCCTTTGGCGCCTTGTGTTTGCCAGAAATGGCTTCGGGTCTCGTGTCTGCCCTACCATACTGAAATGCAGTGCAACAATTTCATAAAATAGAGGCAACAGTTAAGTAAGCACCAAATGATGTATGGTAGTAAGTAATAAGCATACAATTGCTCATTACAGAGGTCAATGATTATAACTAAAATTAAAAACGCAAAAACACTATTTGAAACAGCATCAAAGCTCTGCTGCCTTTCCTCACATTTTAATGTTCAATTTGTGGACTCCTGATCTAAGTCCACAAATATTATACACTTATGTACACAATCAAAAGCCTTGTTACAAAATAAGCTTCTCTGGAATTCAATCAAAACTAGGACAAGGGATCTCACATGGTTAAGACTAAAGTTTGTTTAGTTAGTGGACAAAACTAGCATTGCACAATACCTGTTGTGTAGACAAGTATAAGCATGGTATTAAGGAAACAATAGAAACCAGTGTAATAGCTGGTTGATACACTGGTATAGTCAATGATGTTGATAGCAAAATTACCTTTAAAAGATGAG
The DNA here is from genome assembly GCA_027564515.1 of Octopus rubescens. Taxonomy (NCBI): domain Eukaryota; kingdom Metazoa; phylum Mollusca; class Cephalopoda; order Octopoda; family Octopodidae; genus Octopus; species Octopus rubescens. Next base: position 17,847,333 of record JAOPUL010000839.1, on the reverse strand, counting down.
GATTTCTGTTGTAGTTTACTAGAAATTTCTTACAGAAGACAATAGATAAGTAGTCAAGCTACACTATATATAGTATCCTCCACTCTATTGGCAGGGTGAATGTGTAGTAATGCAATTGAAGACTTGAGAAGGAGAAATGAGGTACAAAGTGTTTAAAGTATTGAAAAGGCACCCAGTCATATTTCCTTACAAGAGAATATTTGTGTGACACAAGAACCTATGAATGAAATATCCACTGTAACTACAGGGAAATTGACTTTGTGAAAAGCTAAATCTTTAACCCATCTAAATATCTTCAGAACCAAAAAATGCCCAACATTTATAAACCCCTAGCTGTACCAGTTATAAAAATACTGAAATGCCTAAAGCTCAAAGAAAATACTATAGCTGGAAACACCACAATGTATATATATATCTAATATATTAAAACAAAGAATGTGTCTGTCTGTTACCTTCTAGCATCAAAACCTCTAAACCGATTGTTTTCAAACTTCACACACACATTGCTCATGTTTATAAGCAGGTTTTAAGTATAAAATGGTTTCAAAGTTCAACCGCGTAAAACAGGTATTTTACCACTTTTCCCCCTCTTACTCATGCAATTTTCCACCAATTTTATTCAAACATCACATGTATAAGTGTGCTTGCAGAATCCCAATGGCATTGATATTTTTCGAAAAATCGATTACATTAACCTATTCAACCGTGAATAAATGCGTTCTGCGGGTAAACGGCAGGAATAACCACAACGCTTGGGCACATTATACCTCTCCCAATGATCTAAAGCTACTCTTACCCAGGTTTTCCATTGCATCTACTCCTATTGGACATAGTTAAAACAAAAGAAATTTAAACTTACTCAAAACTCCCTCATAAAACCAAAAAAAAAATTGGATAGTGAAAGCTGGTCATGCCAACTAATGTAATTGCCCTCATTTTCATCTCATCATTAGGCGTTAAGTAAAGTGGCCTTGTTTAAACTGACCGATCATACTTCAGCTAATTTGCAAGAGCTAAGACAATGTTCAACACATACCTACGTGCAACGCCAAAAAACATGCCATTCTCCACTTCTCCCTTATTACTCCTTCAGCCATCCACCGACTTTCTTCAACTTCACATTTATGGACATGTATTTGCAGCAATCCTATAACATTAACTTCCTCACACAATTAATTACCTTACTTTAGCTTATTCTCGTGGGCTTATAGGTTAACACCTATTTCTCACAGTACTTCATCATCTACCACCAAATACAATAGTGCCAATTTACAAACCAAACCGCCACCCCCTTTCTCCACATCACCTCATCCTCCCTCTTCAACAACCCCTTCCCTAGAATTTCACTATCTCACATGTGACACTACATAAACAATCAGGCTATACAGATAGATAGGAAAGTAAGCGTGTTTAAACTAAATTGCAGTAGCCATAGCATTGCTTAGACTAGTGTCAACGTATAACCTTAGTGACTGCATTCAAGCTTTTTTGTCGGAGCTATTGCAATGTTCAACAAAACACCCAAGCAATGCCGGGTACGCCTGCTAGTTTTTAAAAAAAATGAAAGGACACATTTGATGATACTATAACTGAAAAACCAAAGATGAGACGATCATGGACGGAAAAGCATTATTCATTGGTCACAAGAAGTCTCACTATGGTTCACCTGAGGTTGAACAATAATATCACCACCAACTCGAGCTAATTAGGGAATTTCTATATCAGTCATGGGCAAACCATGGCTTGCAGGACTTTCTGAATGGCCAACAAAAACATTACCATGAATCTTTTTAGTGGTACAGCTTGCCTGATGATGAGCCATGTATCATGTGGTCTAAATTTTGAAAATGTCGCCCATGTCTGATTTACATGGTTATTCAACCGGCTAGAAATAACAGCCTAATCTCCCTGAAATTGCACAATAACATCTGAGACAAGCAAGAGTAACCCCACAAAAATATGCTAGACTGTATCCAAAAGAACATCATCAGACTATTTGACAAAGACTCACCTAGTTCTAACCCCCACAAATGCACTGTCACCTCACCCTAACCTCCTCTCAGTGCTTGATTAACCATTAAGCAAAACAAGCATTTGCTTAAGGCATCAAGGGAAGTGGTGGGGAGCACTACAAAAATGGTAAATGGTTTACGGCACAAAAGAAATCACTTTTAACTTGCTAAAATAATATTCGAAGTGGTTTATATGATTGGAAATATAATTTTGAAATGTTCATTGTGTCATAGTGAGGATCTGATCAAAAACTTTGCAATTAAAAAAAGTAGGAGAAAACTTTTCAAATATAAATAAAGTGGAAGTAAACAAAAATAAACATTATTTTCCATCTTACTCTTAGTTTTGTTTCATTTTGAAAAATAAAAATTTATTTTATGGTTTGTTATTGTTTGTATTTTGAATTACACACACACACATATATCATCATCATCATCATTTAGCATCCATTTTCCATGGTGGCATGGGTTAGACGGTTTTTTGACCGGAGACTGGCAAGCCGGGGAGCTGCACCAGACACCAGTCTGTTTTGGCATGATTTCTATGACTGGATGCCCTTCCTAACACCAAACACTCCAGAGAGTGTACCGGGTGCCTTTAACGCGTTACACGAGTGTTTTTAACGTGTCACCGGCATATATATATGGGGACACCAAAACCTTTTTCATACTTAGGGCCTCTATGGGTTGTAATCCAGCCCTGCCACTTCTATACACTTTTACAAAAGGCTCTGCTCCTTAGATTAGATAATTGCTTATCTTCTTCACCTAAGTCCCCTAGTCATAGCCATCTATCCTTGAGCAAGATACTTTATTTCATGCTCCTCCAGACCACTCAGCCGGCAAAAAGGAGAGGGCCAGCCATATCACAATAAATCTCCCCGAGAAGTACGTTAAGGGTATGTGTATCTGTGGAATGCTCAGCCACTTGCACGTTAATTTCACAAGCTAGCAGTTCTGTTGATTGGATCAACTGGAGTTCCAGTTTTTAGGTTTTTTTTTATGTGTTTGAGCATTTAGTTATGTTTGTATGTATGTATAATGTCCCACTCCCACCTCTCACTCTATCAAGTGTACATTTCTGCAGTAATAACAACCTAATTATAGGCAGGAATAGGTCAGTCCTATCTCACATTGAATCAATATTTCCAGAAGGCAAGAGAATAAACTACCAAGAATGAGCAACTGGGTATAAAATTGAGATTGCAAGATTTTTTTTTATCTCATAGTCAGGAGGGAAGACAGTGCCCATGACCTTTTGAAAGGCCTTTTAAGATTGGTCAAAGCGAGGAAGGACGGTTTCCTCCAACAGGGCATTTGGCTCAAATGCTTGCAACAGAGTGGACTCTGCTAAAGGCATCAAAGGTATCAGCTGGTGATTAAGTCTACTTTTCAAGTGAGACTTGAACTGAGAATACAAAAAACTTGAACAAATACCACAAGGTATCCAGTTCAATGTCCTTACAATTATGCTAATCCATCATCCTCAATTAATACTTTTTTTTTATTGACACTGAAAGGATGAAATGCAAAGTTGATCTTGGCAGGTTTTCAATTCAGAGAGTATCAAATCCCACTTGGCCTTTTACCTGATACTCTTAACGACACAGCCAATCTGCCACTCAGATTGATTACTTGTTGATAATTATAATTCACTGGTTCTCATTAGGTTATAATATTTTATCAACCTTGGAGACTTGTTAGACTATGTGCCATATAAACAACAAGTCAGGCAGGTGCCCTGTCATGTAAATGGTAATGTGGTCACCAAGTAGGCCTCATGCATTTTTCAATTTTTCAATACAACAACCTCTGTCTGTATATAACTAATTTTTTTTTTTTTGTTAATTATATTTTACTTATTATTATATACATTTGTAGAATTAATCAATGTCTTCTGCTCTGGCTTACTATCTTTTTCAACCATAATCCTCTGCATTCTATCCACCACTAACCATTTTCCCCAATCAACCTTCTGAAATTTCTCCTCTCATTCCTGGTTTGTTTGTGTTTTTCTGCAGCTGCCAATTTATAAATATTCTAACTTTAACAAGCAACCATATCAATCTTGCCAGTCTCTTGGGAATATCTACAAAGTTAATCGCGTCGAGAGTCCTGTTGCTAAGAAGCAGTCGTGTTGAAAGTCCTGTCGCTAAGAAGCAGCCGTGCCGAAAGTCCTGTTGCTAAGAAGCGGCCGCATCGAGAATCCCTGTTGCTAAGAAGTGGCTGCTTTTTACCAAGAAGGTCCTTGTTACTAAGAAGCGCCAAGAGTCTTGTGTTAAAAAGCGGCTGCGTCGAGAGTCCTGTGGCTAAGAAAGTTGCTAAGAAGCGGCCGCATCGAGTGTTCCTGTTGCTAAAAAGTGGCCGCATCAAGAGTATTGTTGCTAGAAGCAGCCACATCGAGAGCCTGGTGTTAAAAAGTGGCTGCGTCGAGAGTCCTGTGGCTAAGAAAAGCGGCCAAGCCAAGAGTCCTGTTGCTACGAAGCGGCTGTGGCGAGAGTCCTGTTGCTAAGAAGTAGCCACGAGGGAGTCCTCTTGCTAAGAAGCGGTTGCGCCAAGACTTCTGTTGCTAAGAAGTGGCCACATCGAGAATCCTATTTACTAAGAAGCAGCATCGAGTGTCCTGTTGTTAAGAAGCGGCAACGCCAATGAGCCCTGTAGCTAACAAGCGGCCACATCAAGAGTCCTGTTGCTAAGAGGCAGTGGCTGCGTCGAGACTCCTTGTTGCTAGGAAGCGGCTGCATCAAGAGTCCTTATTGCTAAAAAGTGGCTGCGTCGAGAGAGCCTGTTGCAAAGAAGCGGCCGCATTGAGAGCCCTGTTGCTAAGAAGCGGCCACATCGAGTCCTGTTGCTAAGAAGTGGCCGTGTCGAGAGTACTGTTGCTAAGAAGCAGCCATGGCAAGTCAAAGACATTTCAAGCAATGGCAGCGTTGAGCATCTTGTGCTAAGAAGCGGCCGCGTCGAGAGTCCTGTGCTAAGAAGCGACCGCAGCAAGTCAAAGACATTTCTAGCAATACAAGGCACCAAAGAGATGTAAAATATGATTCTCAATTATGTTGGTGTGGTAAGGGCAGCGAAGCCTTTTCTGCCAATACAAGGCACCAAAGGGATGCAAAATATGATTCTCAATTTAAGATAAGTTTGTGTTTTGTTCGTCTAAGCTTGTCTTTTTCGTCTCTGCTATATTGTTATGCTAGAAATGTGAAAATATGTCCTTAAATGTGATTTCCTACTCTACCTCTCTGTATGAAAATTTCCCCTCCCGCTCACCAATATGAAGTGGGGTTCGAGCACATACACACAGGCCACCGCTTTATGAAGAAGGTCCAGGCGCATGCGCACAGGCCACCAGGCTATGTATGTATATCTGTATATGTCCTTATGTCTGTCTCCAGTCTATGTCTTGTCCATCCTTGGTCTATATGTCTTACCCATCCCTGCTCTATATGTCCATCTGACTACCAATCACCTGTGTGATGCCACATAAAAAGCACTTGTGAAGGTGCCATGTAAAATCACTAGTGCCGAGTATCCAGTGCTGGTGGCACATTAAGCACTCTAGCACACACTGTAAAATGGTTGGCAATAGGAAGGGCATCCAGCCAAAGAAACCAAGCCAAATCAGACTGGAACTTGGTACAGCCCACCAGCTGGCCAGCTCCGGCCAAACCATCCAACCCTTGCCAGCATGGAGAATGGACGTTAAAGTATGATGATGATGATGATTGATATACCCTGATACATATACTTACATATGCATGGACTATGATCAAATGTTTAAAATGTTTTACAACTACATGGTTCAGGGTTTAATCCCAAGGCACCTTCTATGATAGACTGAGGCTACTCAATGATTAGAGAGTGAAATTTAGTTTAATAGTAACTGGACAGAAATCGTCATTTATGCATATGTGTGTGTTTACCTCAATTTTCCAATATATATATATATATGTGTGTGTATATATACACACACACACCACACATAATATTTAAAACAGTTTGATTTGAGTTTGTAATTACTCTGAATTTCACAGACCGCTAAGTGAGCGTCTGTTTCCTTCAGATTTTGGATTACATATGAATAGGTCCACAGGAAGTCCAGGGAGGCTACCGGAAGATAGGCTGCAAATGGTCAAGGCGGGTCACATGGTGTTGTGGAAGACCACTAACACATGCACACACTCGCAAACATTACATCCTAACAACCAATACACATGCGCATGTACACACACACACATGCACATGTTCACCCACACAATCAATAGCATACCCATTTCAACATTCACACAGATAAGCGTGTGCCTGCGTGCATATACACACATACACATGCAAACCCACGCACCAACAGGCCTCATACCCAATCCACATATTAGCAACCAACACATACGCAAACGTACATCCATACAACCACTAACATTCCCACACCCGTGTACACACACACACACAATGACCTTGCTAACACTAACCTTACACACAGACATTTTGGCACCACTGATTTCCTGTTCGGTTACGCCAAAGGGGAAAAAAGAACAAAAAAGAAAACCCTCCTTGGCCCAACTGACATTCTTTGATAGCATTCTCCTAGAACACCATGTGGCCCACCTTGACCAATGGCAGCCTATCTTCCGGTAGCCTTCCTGGACTTCCTGTGGACCTCTTCAATTGTGATCCAAAATCTGAAAGAGACAGAGGCTTCTTCTATGCTCTGCGAAACGCAGAGTAATTACAGACTCGAATCAAACTTTTATATAATACATGATGATGATGTAACTCTTACTAAATGTTTTGAGTGCCCTTTTCTTTCATTTGTCCACTCACTCATATATATATATTACATATATATATGAGGTGCAGGTGTGGCAGTATGCTTTCAAACTATATGGTTCTGGTTTCAGTCCCATTTTGAGCAAGTGTCTTCTACTATAGCCTCAAACTGAAAGGAGCCCATCATATATGTATAAGTGTGTGTGTGTGAGAGAGAGAGAATGCATGTGTGTGTTGCTGTCTCCTTGCCTTGATTTCATGTGATAATTGTAAATGAATGTCACCATCATGAAAGCGGTGTCCTTCATTTCCAATCTTCTGTAGAAATATGTTTGGTTAAGGGGAAAATATTACCATACTTGGAAACAGGTGAGAGTTGGTGACAGGATAAGCATCAGCGTAGAAAAATCTGTCTCAATAAATAACGTCTAACTCATGCATGCCTGGAAAAGTGGACATTATGATGATGATGATGATGATGATGATGATGATGATACATATATATATTAAGTCTGTCCTTCATATATCTGAAGTTGTATGCAATGAGTTATCATGCAGTGTCTCTCTACCAACTTTATTTACAAAGCATCAGTTGGTCAGAAGCAATTTTACATTTAGTGGTTCCTGAGGTGGCTCATTAGGCCAATTTTTGGCATGGAACCCATGAGGGGCACTAAATAGCAAAATGGAACTCTTACTTTCCATGCAGCCTTCCTCTCTTTATCTTCTCTGGTCATATCAAGGTTTAGAGAACTGTACTCCAGAGTATAGAGAGAGCTATGCCACTGTGAGCGATCCTGAGCAAGACATTCCCCAAGTAGACTGTTCGAAGCTACAAGGTTGCCTTCAGCATATCCTTGTATCTCTTCTTTGGGCTATCATGTGACCAAGAGCCAACAGCTAGTTCATCAAAGATCTGTTTGGGGATTCTGAAGTCAGGTATGCACACTATGTGTCCACTGCAACTGGAACTTACTCACGAAAGCATACATGCGTGACATATTAGATCTCTCAAAAACAGATGTATTGGGAACTTTATCCTGTCACCTGATGTAAAGAATTGTTCACAGGCATGTAAGGTGAAAGTGGTTATGTTTTCTTGGCATGTCTTTCGTAAACTTTCCAGATTTCAGAAACATAAAGTAGTGTAGTCACCACAATAGCACTGTGTATGTCAAGTTTTGTTTTTATAACACTGTGTAACATGATTTTTGCACTTGGGTAGCAACTGTTATTTCCTATTTGCTTACCCTTAGAAAGTATGGAAAATGGCTAATATTTCCTTCAAACTTTGCTTTTGTTACATTTATTCAAACCCTATTGTCAGCCACTAAGGGACATGCTCAAGTGGTTAAGGTCAAGCAACTGACAAGCAAATCTGTGGTATTGAAGAGAATATTTGCAATAATGATATTTCTGCTTCAGCAACTCAAGGCTGAATCTGTCTGAAATGTAAAGGAAAATAGGTCAGTTTCAAAACATTGATGTCCAGGTCACAAAAGCAAAGTTTGAAGGGAATAGTAGTCATTTCCTT
>JAOPUL010000839.1:17779407-17789876 GCA_027564515.1 Octopus rubescens | reverse complement strand
CTGCGAGTGTGAGGTGAATCCGGCCACCCCCGTTCACGGGGACAAAACCGGATTTTAAACTTTGGAAGAAGAAGATAGGGAAAACCCCTGGACCATCAGAAATTACTGCAGAGATGCTTAAAATATCTGGTGGAATAGGATACGGCCTAGTCACTCGTATAGTTAATCGGGTTATCCAAGGTGTCATCCTTAATAACTAGTGTAGTAGTATTATAGTTAGTTGCTACAAGGGTAAAAGGTGATGCCTTAGATAGAAACAACTACAGATGTATCAAATGGCTGGAACTAAGTTATAGAGTTATAGCCCAATTGATTAGGAATAGTATTCAACTGGATGAGATGCAGTTTGATTTTGTGCCTAGGAAGAGTACTGCAGGTGCCATCTACATACTGACACATCTGCAGGAGAAGTATCTAGCCAAAAGTAAACGATTGTACTTGGCTCTTGTTAACCTGGAGAAAGCTTTTGTTAGAGTCCTTCGCTCTGTTATCTGGTGGTCTCTAAGGAAGTTAGGAGTAGACGAATGGTTTGTTAGAGCTGTCAAGACATGTATAGTGGAGTTGTCAGTAAGTTGAGGGTTGACCATGAGTACAGTGACAAATTTAGTGTACGAGTAGGAGTTCACCAGGGCTCAGTTCTCAGTCCCCTCTTATTCATCACTGTCCTCCATGCCATAAAGAGGAATTTAAAACTGGCTGCCCCTGGAAACTACTATATACTGATAACCTCATTCTTATAGCAGAATCTGTAGTGGAATTGGAGAAGAAATTCCAGTTATGGAAGCAAAACCTAGAATCAGAGGGCCTTAAAGTTAATCTAGCAAAAACCGATGTTGTTAGTAAGAAAACGGATAAGACTCTCTTTTCATCAGGTAAATGATCCTGTTCAATATGTAGGAAAGGTGTTGGAAGAAATTCCATTTGTTGCACCCAGTGCAAGATGTGGACACATAAGAGATGCATTGGTATTGCAGGTAGGTTAATAGAAAAAGCTGCTTTTGTATGTGGCAGATGCATAGGAACAATAAACACTAAGGACACACTGTAATTAGATCCTCTCAAATTCCCAGGAGGCTCCCTTGAGGTTGTAGATAATGTCTATTACCTAGGTGGCCAAATTAGCAGTGGCAGAGGATGTTCTAAAAGTATTGTTGCTAGAATAAGAATAGGATGGAAGAAGTTCAGAGAACTATAGCCTCTGTTGGCAATAAAAATCCTCTCTCTCAGAGTGAAAGGCAGATTGTATGATGCTTGTGTATGAATGGCTATGTTCTATGGTAGTGAGACATGGGTCCTGAATGCAGATGGCATACGTAGACTGAAGAGGAATGAAGCTAGTATGCTCTGATAGATGTGCAACATCATGTATGCATGTGTGACAAAGTGCAAATTTGCAGAGAGAAAAGTTGGGTAGAAGTGGAATCAGATGTAGCATGCAAGAGAGACAACTACATTGGTTTGGATGTGATGCATATGAATGAAGACAGCTGTATAAAGAAGTGCTGATTGCTTAAGGTGAATGGACCTGTAGAAGAAGGAAACCTAGGAAGACATAAGATGAAGTATTGAGGGCCGATCTCAAGATGTTGGGTTTCAGGTGATATGAGGTTCACCTCAGTTCACCTCAGCAAAACTGAGTTCCGGAAGCGCAATATACTTCACCCACACATAACATTAATTTATACGCCATACCCCAATGAACCAAACTACATCTCTTCTTCATGCACTATGCTTTTCTCCCCCCCCCCACACACACACACACACTCATGCAACCCAACACTGCTCTATTATCTCTCCTTTATATACCCATGTTTCATCACTCACTGCATCCTCCCCATTTCCCCCTTTTGCACCTTCATGATCTCCCTACTAACACACCCTGAGCAAGTAATCCCCTACCATTTCATTTGTATTCACATCTTTGTACCTTGAGAGTATATCCTGGCACATCACCACCATCTCTCTTACTCTCACTCTCTCATACTCTTTCTCTCTCCCTCTCCTGCTGAGGTAACCATGTATCTTCTCTACTGCAAAATACCTATTTCTGTCCTTCTATCATAGTTTAACCTCTCATAATCTGGCAGCACAAAAGCCACCTCCTTCAATACCACTCCCCCTCTCAAGTTGAGAGATCTTTGTCTTGCAAGTTATGTGGTGACTTTGCTGGTGCCACATAAAAAGTACCCAGTCCACTCTGTAAAGTGGTTGGCATTAGGAAGGGCATCCAGCTGTAAAACCCATGTCAAAGCAGACAGAGGATCTTGACACAGTCTTCAGGCTTACCAGCTCCTTTCAAACTGTCCAACCCATGCCAGCATGGAAAACGGACGTTAATTGATGAATAAGGAATAAATTATTTAGGTAATCTAAATCTTTTTAGAAACACAGGTTTGTGAAAACGTTTTCTCAATGATTTTTTTTTTTTTTGGGTCCCTAAATTTCCTGTTTTTATTCAATACCAAAAGCTAATTATCTATTCATATGTTTGTTGATTATTTTAGCTTATTGTAGAATTTCAACAAAAATTAAACAAATAAATTTCCATATCCTGAAAAGTAGTTTTGCCAGTTAATGGAATATTTTTACATGTTAATTATCTTCTGAAAAACCATTCATAAAACATTTTAGCCAACTTTTTCAAAGATCAAAACTAATTTAGATTACTTGACATCAGCGTTTTAATTACACTTTGTAACACAATTTTTGTCCTTGGGTAGTAACTGTTATTTCTTATTTGCTTACCTCTAGAAAGTATGAAAGATAACTAATATTTCCTTAAAACTTTGCTTTTGTTACATTTATTCAAACCTCAAAGAATCCCTCTCAACACATGGCTATGGTGCTCCCCCACTACTCCTGCTCATGATCAGAGATGCACATATTATCAGCCACTAAGGAACATGTTCAAGTGGTTAAGGTCAAGCAACTGACAAGCAAATCTATAATATTGAGCAGAATATTTGCTATAACAATATTTCTCTTTCAGCACTGAATCTGTCTGAAATATAATGGAAAATAGGTCAGTTTCAAAACATTGATGTCCAGGTCACAAAAGGGAATAATAGTCATTGAAGGGAATAGTATCATTTCCTTTGATTTCTAGATAAAATTAAATAGGAAATAACACTTACTGACCAAAGACAGAAAAGAAAAAAATTTGTTACAGTGTTATTGATCTACCATTATTTTCAATGTAGTGACACAATGTCATGAAAGTCTTTACTGATAAAGGGACCTATTAAAGATTAGTATTAATGCTTGTGGTGTTATTTTATTAACGTTAAGGGTGAAGGAATGGTTAGAAATAGTAGACTAAGTGCTTTGGTGGAAATATTTACTTTTCTGCCTCTCTGTTCTCATTATTTTCATCTCTCCTAAGTTGGTAAAATCAATATTAATTTAATCAATAATAAAGTTGTAACCAATGTAAGAAATCAGTTTTCTTTCACAAATTTTGGTTTCTATTTCAGAAATCAGCAATTACTTTCTATGAACTTGTTAATCAGGTTGTTGATTTATATGGAGACGAAGCAAGGAATTTATTTATCATTCATTTACAAAAACTCAGCAAGTCTTCTTGCTCTGTTTGTCAATCGGTTGTAAGTAATCTGTTTCATTTTTCAATTTTAGCAATTGAGGCTCATTGTTGATGAGGTTAATGTGCTTGATGATGTCTATTTGTTTTATTCAATAAGTTTCAAAGGATTTATGGTATCTAGCGCTGAAAAAATAAATCTCTTAATTCATGTTAACATAGAAAATGGATGTAAAACAGTCTGTTGTAATATCTGAATTTATTTTGTTTTCAAATGCTTTGATCATGTTTGCTAAATTTTGTATTGAAATATGTAATTAGCACAATCTTGATAGTCTTGTCTATTAATTGTGTAGAAATAAGGTCCAAGTCATATGTTTATCATGTTTGTATTCATTCCCCATTTATGGATAAGATATTGTATAAGAGCTCACAGGATTGCTGCTAGCCAAGTTGAAACATTGGCCATCAAGCCAATGGTTTCCATCCCATTTGTCCAAATGATGATTATAGCCAACACACAATTCTTGGTAGCCCTGTTTATCAATAAATAGGTATTAGGTTGTCTGGAAAGTTCTGAGCTGTTTCAGGATTTGTGTCTTTAAGCCCTTCAGGCAACAATCCTAATCTTAGTATGGCTCATATTTCAGAATTGCTTTCAGTTTTGAAGCCTATCAGCTAAGTTCTACATTAAAAATCAACATATATTTTACTTCTCTTGGCCCTAATTACCATTTGAAATAGATAACCAAAAGTTTCATGTTCGCCACATAATGCTTTTATTTTTCAAAAGACGGTGAAAATGTTGCAGAAATGTGTACAATCATTTGTGGAGTGTACAGTGAAGATGCTGTAGGTAAATCAACTGTTCGAAGATGGTTTGCAAAATTTAGACATGGTGATTTTATCTTGGAAGATGACAGTTGCTGTGGAAGACCCTCAACCTTAGATGACAATATCTTGAAGGTAACCATTGAAGAAAAACTCGACTATAACGACTAGAGAACTTGCAGAGAAATTGGAAGTTTCCAAAAGTACTGTTCATGAACATTTAGTGAAAATTGGGTATGTTTCTCGCTATTATGTTTGGGTGCCACACAAACTATCAGAAAACTGCATGGACTGGTATTCCATCTGTGATATGCTTCTGAAACAATGAAAATAGGCCTTTCCTGAAACAACTGGTAACTGGAGATGAAAACTGGATTGTTTATGATAATATAGTGAGAAAAAGATCCTGGAGTTTGCATGAGGATCCTCCAAAACTGCTTCCAAATAGAATATTAACTTTTTAAAAAAGTCATGCTTTGTGTCTGGTGGGATTTCAAAGGCATTATTTCCTATGAGCTACTCCTGCAAAATCAGACCATCAATTCTGATGTGTACTGCCATCAGCTAGCAAATTTGAATCAAAAGATCAAGGAATTGAGACCAGCTCTCTCCAACAGGAAAGGGGTCGTGTTCCACCAGGACAATGCCCAACCATGTGTCTTTGGCTACCCGCACAAAGTTGCATGAACTTGGGTGCTGTCTCTTGCCCCATCCACCATACTCCCCTGACATTGCACCATCTGACTATCATTTGTTTTTGTCTCTGCAGAACTCTTTAAAAGGAAAATCATTTAATGATTGAGATGGCGTCAAAACCCACTTAGATGACTTCTTTTCCTCAAAAGCAACTGAGTTTTCTGCTGATGGAATAATTAAATTGCCTGCTAGGTGGACTAAGGTCAAAGAAAACAATGGAAATTACTTTAATGAATAAAGATGAGAGTATGTTTAAAATTTCTTGTCCTTTATTGCACTTAAAAAACGCTAAGAATTTTCCGGACAACCTGATATCATTGGTTGATAAAATTGCCTGTTAACACCTAGTGATTAGTCGTTATTGTTAAAAAGGCAGTAGTTGATATTAAGAAGCTCCATTTGGCTGTTTCAAAGTGATCTTTGGTACACAACTGAATATTCAAAATCCACCCATTTATGAGAGTACTGTATAACTGACAAGAATGAGTTAAAGTCATTCTAAGGATCTGAAGAGGGCAATAATAGAACATTCTAATGTATTTTTAATTGGAAAACCCAGAAGATGTGTTATATAGAGTGACTAGGAGTTGTTTTGTGCTTAATGGTCGAAATTTTCTGCAAACTGAGGGATTAAGATTTCTAAAAAACAAAAAACTTTCTATTTCAGATATAGCTGACACCATAGGGCCAGCTGATAAAAAAATAAAACAAAAAAACAAACTTGCAAAAGAATTAAGCTAGACTTAAAGACACTGACTCATAGTTAAACTGAAATACTATAGTTATGCCATTTATCCAAGAGATACATCTGGTTTAGTTGATTGCCAGCATGGAAAACGGATGTTAAAGGATGATGATGATGATGATGATGATGAATACTGAGCTACATACAGGCTGAAGGAATTCATGGTTTATATTAGTCTCTGTGCATTATTTATGATGAAGACACTGGCCCACTTCATCTAATGTAAGTCAGTCAGGGATAAGTACATAATGTAGAAACAAGAAAACTATATAACTGACAAATATATCTAGATTGAAATACTGAGTTCCAAAGTGTCTATGGACTTGAGCTTTAATAAAAACACATTACTACCTTGTCTATCATTTTACCTAAGCGGTCTCAATAGAAACAGTCTGTTTATTATGAGCTACAGGTTGTATATTGGAGAAGGACTCTTTTCATAAATCTGTTTCCAATCCAGATATACTCCCCAACATATATCCATATATATATATCATCAGATACTCTGTAATACCATAATATAGTTAACTTAGTAAGAACTAAGTTACCATGGGAAAGTGTTACTGGGGTTACAGAATTGTTAAATGAGAATTCTCCATAACTTTTAACAGTTTAAGTCACCACTAATATTTTCAGCTTTCTGTGATGCTTTGATAGTCAGATAAAGTGTTTGTCAAGAGTAATTAACTCACCTGGAAGTCAACTGTGTTACAGGTTGAATACTTTACATATTACCACAGTGATAAAAGGGAGGCTGTATGAAAGGGATCTATTGTCTGTCAAAGCAGACAAAGATTACTACAGCTGGAAAGGAGAGGCTGTGTTGGATGTATCATTCTCCTACACAACCAGGGAATTTGTCCAATCTTCAATCGACTGCTTAACAATTTTTTTATGCTTAATCTGTTCTTGATGTGATAAAATTAACTGATTTGTGAATTTTTCTATTTTTGTGAATATTTAGGTAGAGAAGGTAACAACTTTACTTCTTTTACCTTTAACTGAGCTAATTAAACTATATGAAGGACCGGAGGCTCTGATCAAAAAACGGAAGGATAAATTAATGGAGATATCTGTAAGTAACAAATTAATGAAGAGGCAAGAGAGTATATTGGGTTGAAATAGAGTGGTGTGTTGCCATTACAAGGTGGAGTGTTGTTCTGTATCATGTAAGATATAAAGTGTTGGGTGAAATGAAGTTGGATGGCATGCTGAGTCATACAAAAAAGAGTGAAGTATAATCAGATTAGGTTTGAGTCAAATGAGGAATCTTCAGATGCCAAGATGTAGCACAAGGTAATCAAATCAGGCTAAGATATATATTAGCAGTAATTTTTCAAATTCATGTAAAGCTGCAAATGCTAATAGTAGCTGTGAGAGATTAAGATATTGGAATGCCATCAGTTGAAACCTTGGTGCAAACATTATGTTGTGGTTTTGCCCCTGATTGAGCAAGCCTTTGATTAAAAGCATGCCACTTGTGCCCATCCCATCTTCTTAGGGGTATATAGGACTACATTATCTCATGTGTCTTTCCCTTATTTAATGTAGCAGGGTGTGAGTTGAAAGAAATTTGGCTGCTTTTTCTTGCAGGTTAAGCTATCATGCAGATACTTAGCTTGGAATCTGTTATGTTGTTTCTTCTGTAGAGGGTTTAGTTATTTTTCTAGATGCAATCTGCTTGACTAAAAAGTATGTATTTCTTCAGATGTCATTGGAAGGGTATCTCTCTGTACAAAATGAAATAATAATAAAAATAAGCAAGCTTGCAATAACACATCCTGGCAATAGTAATATTTAAAGTGAAACTTAAATAGAAAAATATCATCTTTATGTTTCAATGGATATCAGATACTAAAAATAGTACAATAATATTTCTCTCAATTTTTAGGGTGATGAATCTTTGGAGTTGGCGAAAAAAGAATATGAATCCTTAAATTCTCAACTGATAAAGGGCTTACCAGACCTGTGTAAAATATCAGAAGAAATTATTTTGGACATTATTGTAAACTTCATATTGCTAAAGAATTACTATCAAGAACTCTGGTTTACAGTCCTAAAGCAATTTATTGAAGTAAGGAATTTAATATTTTATTGTGATTTGAAAAAATATTTAAATGAATATATAGGATTCTGATTATTGCTATTTTGTAGTTCTACAAACTTTAAATGATTATACTTCTCATGGTAGTTGCTGTCAACTCAGTAATTAACTGAATATTTATGAACACCACATAGCAGGATAGATTTGATGTTAATTAAAAGTTGTCAATGTAAAACATATTGATAGAACCTTTACATTTCCAGACAGGCTTACTGCTATTGAATTTAAGTTGAATACCTAATTTGTGAAAATTAAAAAGAAATTTATCATTAACTGACATAACAAGAATTTGGGTTACCATCAAATCAACAAAGGTAAGCAGCCCTGAACTTAATTGGAACTAAGGTGATCCAAACAGCTAGTTAATCAGTATGAATGTCTGTTGGTAAACAATCCAATATTAGGAAATTGTTTCATAAAAATTGTATATGATTTTTATGGGTAAAAATATAGAACTTCAGAAATATCAGAGTTGTTTATGCAATTCTCAAAAATATTAAGAAAGTAAATGAAGCTATGTCAATCAGGAATGGAAAAAATATGCACCATTTACTAAAACTTTGTAAAACCACAGAAAACATCTGTTGCAATACCTCAAAAGATGTTAATACATAATTTCAGGTAAATTATATTTGAAAAAAAATAGACACTGCTGGTCATGTGAATTGTTTTATTGTTGGAATGTGGAGAATACAAATGTCAGTAATATGAAACAACTATACATCTAATTATTACTTCTCTGTTGCATCATCAAATGTTGAATATTAGAATAAGGGTTGAAGCAAACTTAAGGAAAATATTTACTGAGTTACTTGATGATGTTGTACTACTTCTGGTTAATGTTTCAACATCTAGTAGTTTAAATTAAACATTTCTTACACTAAACTTACTCTAAATTCCCACTGGGGAAAGATATGAATTGACTTTTAGTACTTATCCCCATATTCCTCTTCTGACTAACAGAGACGGTTGCATCAAATATGGGTATTAATAGTAATATTCAGCTATATTTATGTAGTTCACATAGTTATATGTTTATATGAATTTATTTTTCAGGTATCACTTAATGTACCTGTGTTACCTTCCCACTGTTCTTCTACAAACATAGCAGATAATCCTAAAAGATCTGATGTTTTTCCAGTATCAGGTGAGCCACTTTTCAATTAATCAGTTAATTCTTTGGTAGCTGTGTACAGCCATGAAGGTTAATTATCAATTATTATCTTTGCTATGGATCCAATGCAGTCACAGTGATGAGATATGAACTGATTCACTTGAGTAGATTTGGCATTGTATCAATTCAGACAGTAGCATCTCTCAACTTTTTATTAATGTTTACAGAAAATAAAGCAGCTCAAATAATCGTTTTGTATATTAGGGACTACATTGACCAATATATAGAAATTCAAGAGAAATTCAAGGCTAGGAATAAATACCAATATCTAGCATTTGTCAATCTGGAGAAGGTCTTTGACAGGGTCCCTAACACTGTGATTTGGTGGTCAGTCAAGAAACTAGGAATAGATGAATGGCTTATAAAGTCATATAAGTTATGTAGAAAAGGGCAGTCAGAAGAATGAGAATCAGAGATGAATTGTGCAGGTAGGTGTACTTCAGGGCTCAATTCTCAGCCCCTTCCTATTTATTATAGTCCTTCAAACCATAATGGAAATTTAAGACTAGTTGCCTTTGCGGTGATAACTAAGCTCTCATAGCAGATTCTGTAGAATAATTGAAGCTGAAATTCCAGACATGGAAGCAAAGCCTGGAATTGAATGGCCTAAAGGTAAAACTTTAGTAAGTAAGGAATAAGACAGGACTCCTATAGTATCAGGAAAATGGCTGTCTGAAGAAAAGGAGCTGGTAGAAATTCTATAAGGTGTGCTGTAATTAATAAACACACAAAAGATGTAGTAGGATCAAAGGTAGGCTAACAGAGAAGTTAGATTTCATATGCTGCAGGTGTATATTCAATATCTCCTCCCCCTCCCATTACTCCACCATCTATATCTTGCTTCCCCTTCTTCCTCTTTCCTTCCAAATCTTGATGCTTGAGTGAGGAGGGATTGCATAGTGGCAATCTTTACCATCCTTCCCTGACTCCCTGCTACCATGCTCTCTTTGACATGTTACCTAAAGATATACCCTGGCCCTCATCATCTTATCTCTCCTCCATACACCACTCTACCCACTCATATATAAAACATGAGTAGCACTGCATCACCCCCTCCCCACCACCTCCTTATCACTGCCTTTTACTAACCCCTGATATTACTTTTCACTTTCCCTCCTATTACTTCCTTCCCTAATGCCAGGAGCCTCGTTTGCCTTTAAAATGTGGGGGGGGGGGGACAAATCAATATTTGTTGATTCTTGACGGAGCTTGATTAGTATTGATTATGGTGCCTTTCCCAGACCTTATCACATAAGTAAAATTTATGCTAATTACATCTTATATATTCAAATGAAGTTCAGATATAAAAAAAATATAAAGTAAATTTATTGTCTTTTAGAACTTTCCAAATGTATTATATCTCGCATCATTGCTGTCAATA
>JAOPUL010000839.1:16881303-16901265 GCA_027564515.1 Octopus rubescens | reverse complement strand
GCCTGGAGAAGAGCCATTAGGTAAAACCCGTCCAACCCATGCTAGCATGGAAACGGACGTTAAATGAGGAAGAAGAAAGAAGAAAAAGAAGTTTATGTGGTTGGAAATATGATTTCATAGCGTTCATGGTGTCAAAATAAAACATTATTTTCCATTTTACTGTTAGTTTTGTTTCATTTTGAAAAATAAAAATATATTCTATGGCTTATTATTGTTTATATTTTGACTTACATAATGTGTGGGGCACCAAAATCTTTTTAAGTGCTTAAAGCCTCTATGGGTTTTAATCTGGCCCTGCTAGTGCTCATTTGCAGTTGAATAGGGTAATGTGTAATGAAGTGTTTTACTCTGAAAACCAAGAGTTAGTTTGAGGAATTAAAGTGTTTAGCTACAGATTTGGGGAAGCACCTGAGCATTATTGCGTATGTTGTGGAGGGTGCTTGTGGAAAGGATCACCTAGAGCAATGTTTCTCATAAGAAAAGGTGACCAGTGAGGATTGAAAATGGCTGGATAAACTGCTATGATTAACCCTTTAGCATTCAGATGATTCTGTTGTCTAATGTAATGCTTACTTATTCACATTGTTTGGAATTACTAATGGATTATCTTTTTGTGTTGAAATTTCGATGATGTGCCTGTTTATTTTTGGTATGACATTGTAGGGTAGGTGTAAGAGGTTGAATATGGCCAGTTTAAACATAAAACATATGATATTTGGGTCGGATATGACCGATTTAAATGCTAATGGGTTAATGAAAGTAAGAAGATTTTAAAACTTTATAAACCTGCCCAACACCATGGCAGAAAAAGAATTACATTGATGAAAACCCTATTTTGCCCTCTCATTGATAAGCAGTGGGGTAAACATTTCCTTATTTTTGCGCGATTGGAGGCTGATATTTGTCAGTCTGGGGTCCACTGGTAAAGAGAATGCTGATAGGTGAGTTGAGGTTGTTGTTTAACCCCAATGGAGCAGGTCTATGACCAAAGGTGCTCCAGTCGTACAGGCCCAGCCTTTTTTTTTTATCAGAATGGGTTCAGTTCCACTGCATGGCACCTTGGGCATGTGTCTTCTACTTTAGCCTGGGGCTGACCAAAGCCTTGTGAGTGGATTTGGTAGACAAAAACTGAAAGAAGTCCGTCGTATATATATGTGTGTGTGTTTGTTTTTCTTCCACCACAGCTTGACAACCAATGTTGGTGTGTTTGTCTCCGTAACTTAGCGGTTCAGCAAAAGTGACAGATAGAATAAGTACTAGACATTTTAAAAGTCCTAAAGTCGACTCATTCAAGGTGGTGCCCCAGCATGGCCAGTCAAATGAGTGAAACAAGTAAAAGATAAAGGATTTATGTCAAGTGCATCCTTCATTGTTTTATGTGACAGGTTGTCACTGCTATTTTCGTCAGGTCAAGCAACTGTTTAAAGACTCTCATTAGCCTTTAAGATAGGAGGGAAACAAACCGAGAGGATGTTGGTTCATATTTTGCCACCGGCACTGCATTATTAGGGGGCTAAAAGAGTCAACTCTCATTGACCAAGTTCATCTCATTCTAAGTCGATGCCACAGTCTACCTTGTTCTAAGTAGAGAACTATCTAATTCTAAGCAGGTGCCATGAGGTGTCACAGTCCACCTTCTAAGTAGATACTATAAAGGTGGAATAGTCCATCTAGTTCTAAGCACATATGGCAGAGTGTTACATTCCACCTTGTTCTAAGTAGGTGTCACATGATGGTATAATGTAGCTGGTTCTTAGAAGCTACAATGTGATAATCCACCTAATTCTAAATAGATACCTCAAAGTGGCACAGTCCACCTTGTACTAAGTAGATTCCACATGGTGACACACTTTACCTTGGACTAAAATCATAAACTGGTACATTTCTAAAAAGGTTTCACAGCTGGTACAGTCAACTTTATCGTAAAGAGGTTCCATAGGTTGGTACAGTCCATCTTATTTCAAATAGATACCACAATGTGATACAGTTCACATTATTTCTGAGTAGATACCACAAAATAATATTTCACCTCATTCTAAAATAGATACCAGTTCTTTTTGTTCTGAGGAGATGCCACAGGATATTAAAGCTAACAATGGTAATAAGTATCAGTACCATATAATTGATAAGTAATATATTGGCAAACAGTGGCAAGTTAAATCATTCCAGTAGGGAAAGTCACTACGATAGATTAGCGACCAATCCAGGAAGTAGAAAGATTTATCCTCTCATAAGTGCAGGTAATGGCTGTGCTACTCACTTCTCTTAGCAACCACAAGGTTTCGAGTATGGTACCACAGCATGGCATCTTGGACTAGTTGTCTTCTGTAGCTTTGGGATTATGAAAGGAAATTGAAACCTGTCGTATGTGTGGACGTGTTTATCTGTATTTTTATGCTGATACCACTTGAAAAAGTATCAGTATCTTAATGCCCGTGACTTAGTGGTTTGACAAACCAGTATCATATTAATAAAGACAACTGCCTTGTATTCTTTAGACAAGAGTTTTTATACAGTTGCATTTATGTCAATGTGGAGTCTTTAACAAGTAAGGAATCAATCCGTGGGAAAGATGCAGGCATGACTGTGGTTAAGAAGTATGCTGTGAAACTACATGGTTTTGGGTTCAGTCCCACTATATAGCACTTTGGGCAAGTGTCTTCTACTATAGCTCTAGGCCAAAACCAAGAGTGGACTTGGTAGATGGAAACAGAAAGAAGCCTGTTGAATGTGTATGTTTATATCATCTTATCTTAGTAGTTCGGTTGAACGGTTGTGAGTTCAATACCTGGCAGTGTGTTGTGTCCTTCAGCAAGACGCTTTTATTTCACGTTGCTCCAATCCACTCAGCTGGCAAAAATGAGTTGTACCTGCATTTCAAAGAGCCAGTCTTGTCACATTCTGAGTCATGCTGAATCTCCCTGAGAACTACGTTAAAAGTGCTTATGTCTATGGAGTGCTCAGCCACTTGTACGTTAATTTCATGAGCAGGCTGTTCCGTTGATCGGATCAACTGGAACACTCATCATAACTGACAGTGTGCCAATATCTCCTTGTGCACTAATTGTAATCAGTGTGCCAATATCTCCATCATGCACTAATTGTAATCAAACTTTATATCACAGAAGTGATTTTCTTTGTTTGCGATTTTCTGTGAAAAACATGTCTGGCTATTGTGTTTTGTGTTCAAAGGATGGGCTGGGGGATAATATTACCTCCCTTGGAAATAGGTGAGGGTTGGTGACAGAAAGAGCATCTGACCGTAGAAAATCTGCTTCAACAAATTTTGTCTAATCTATGCAAGCATAGAGAAAGAGACGTTAAACCGATGAGGATGACTCAATTCCTATTTCGTAAGAGCTGACACCTGAATAGTCTAATTAACTTGAAACATGAAGATCAAAATTTTGTTCAAGAGCATTCACAATATTCCAACTAGAGATTTATTCTTATCATGGTGATTAGTTGTCAATTTAGTTGATAGATCAAATAGCTGATAGAGTTTACATATATCATTTTATGATTTGTAAAAGCAGTTTTCATAGTTTCTAGTCTTCCTTGAAAAATATAGCTAGCTATTGGAAAATATTACCTTGCTTGGAAACTGGCGAAGGTTGGTGACAGCAAGGGCATCTGGCCAAAGAAAATGTCAACAGATTCCGTCTGGCCCATGCAAGCATAGAGAAAAGGGACATTAAGTAATGATGAACTTTGTCTTTCACTCTATGTCAATAAAATAAGTGCCAGTAACGTACTGGGATCAAATTAATTGATGGTAACCTCTCCTCTGGCAGTGTTGTTAAAAAGTTTGTTTCACAACCATATAGCTGTGTTTGAACCCACTGTGCGGAACCTTTAATCTCTTCTACAATAACCCTGGACTGACCAATGCCGTATAAATGGAATTTGATGGAAACTGTAACAAAGCCTATCGTATGTGTGTGTGTGTGAGAGAGAGAGAGAGAGAGAGAGACGAGAAGCTTCCTCTGTGTCTTACAGTTGGGTAGCAGTGACAATTATTTCTCCCATACAGGAAATGTCAAGCAACAGTTTTAAGTACAAAGATGTAGAATAAAATAACCTACTTGAAAACAAGGGTTGATGTCAGAAAGGGCCACCGACCATAGAATAATGCATGAAAAAGTGAAATTTGATGAATGGAACTAGTGTGAAAACCTGTTGAATCTTTCCTGTTCTTTATTCTGGTTAAACACCACTACCAGGCTATCAAGTACATTTAGCAGAAACCACCTTGTACTAACCATTCAGGCTATGTTTTTGGTCTTAGAATAATTTCCTCTCTTTCACCAATCACAAAAATCTTCAGGCTCAGGCTATGTTTTTGGTCTTAGAATAATTTCCTCTTTCACCAATCACAAAAATCCTGAAAACATTCTTCTGACTAAGCTATTAGAAAAACAGAATCAAGTGGAGGTGGGGCTCAATTCCATAGAAGTCCATGTATAATACGTATCTTGATTTTGGTGCAAAACTTTTTGCTACTTATAATATCATACAGTGTTGCACAACTGTTACAAAGGAGTCACACACACACACAAAAAAAAAAGGCACCCAATACACTCTGTAAATTAGTTGGTATTAGCAAGGGTATTCAGCCATAAAAACTATACTGAAGCAAACATCGAAACATGACAGTCCTAGGACCCATGAGATCCTGTCCAACCATCCAATCCATACCAGCATGGAAGATGATGACAATGATGGTAGATAATCTAATATATTAGTTATTACAATTTCATTCTATATAAAATATATTGATGAAATAGTTACAGGCATGGCTATGAGGTTAAGAAGTTTGTTTCCCATCAATGTAGTCTTGAGTTCAGTTCCACTGTACAGCAACTTGGGCAAGTGTCTTCTACTATACTCTTGGGCCGACCAAAGCCTTGTGAGTGAATTTGATAGTTGGAAACTGAGAGAAGACCATCATGTGTCCGTGTCTTGACATTGCATGACAGATGAAAATAAGTGTCACTGTTGTACAAGCAGTGTCATTCTTTCCAATATATTCTGCGAAAACATGTCTGGCCATGAGAAAATATTACCTTGCTTGAAAACAAGTGAGAGTTGGTGACAGGAAGGGCATCCGATCGTAGAAAATGTGCTTCAAATAAACTCCGTCCGATCCATGCAAGCGTAGAAAACAGGACGTTAAAATGATGACGATGATAATCTAAACTATAATGAAGCTATATTACACTTACGTAGGTGAAAGAAAATCTTTACTATGTATTATATATGTAGCCTTAATTTTAACCTTAATTTTGGTAAAAAAAAATAAAAAAACATTATAGACGAAGTGACACAAATATATATAATTTGCTGGTGCCATGGAAAAGCACCCAGTACACTCAGTGAAGTGGTTAGAAAGGACATACAGCTGTAGAAACCATGTCAAGCAGCCATTTGGAGCCTGGTGCAGCTCTCCAACTCCTGTCAAACCGTCCAACCCATGCTAGCATGGAAAACAGACGTAAAAGGATGATGATGATGATATATATATATAGTTACTGCTGCTTATTCTAATTCAGTCCTGTAATCAAAAAGCATTTCATTCTAGTCTTGACCATCTCACTGTGTGTGTGTTTTTTACCAGACATAGTAAAAGTAGGACTACATTATCTCATGTGCATTTTCCTTTTCAAAGACAGTACTGTTTGAATTAACAACGCCAATGCTGGGCCAGCAACCTGGCCCTGTAAAAATCAGGGATCACTTAAAGTAACAGCAGGAAATATTCATAAGGAATGATCAACAAGTGGAGCAAGGTGGTGGAGAAATGCTACTTATGAAGGACCCTAATGAAAGCCGAAAGGAAGTTAGGGCCTTAAAGATAGCCTCCTAGTGTGCTGAGCAGTGCAGGAGGACCAGTTTGAATTAAGCAAGATTTAGTTGTTATTTCTAGCACATAAACAATAGTGGTTCCTATTCTTGACACTACCAAAGACTTGATATATTCAAATGAATTTTCTCTACAATAAGCAGGTTTTAAGGTGCAGGCGTGGTCGTGTAGTAAGAAGTTTGCTTCTCAACCACATGGTTCCAGGTTCAGTTTCATTGCATGGCACTTTGGACAAGTGTCTTCTATTATAGCCTTGATCCAATCAAAACCTTGTGAGTGGATTTGGTGGGTGAAAACTGAAAGAAGCATGTTTATGTCTCTGTAACTTAGTGGTTTGGCAAACAAGGCCAATAGAATAAGAACCAGGCTTTAAAAAAAGAAAAAGAAAAAAAAGGTACTGGGGTTGATTCGTCTGTCTAAAATTCTTCAAGGCAGTGAAACAAGTGAAAGATAAAAGATAACAAGCTCCTTTTCCCAGGTTCATCTCTCAAGTGAACGATAAATGTAAATTGAATAACTGAACATAAGTGAGTAATTATACATGTAAGACTGCAGCCTTTTAAAAGTTTGAACAAAGCTCACAGACCTCAGGCTGGAAACCGCTGGCATACAAGCTCTCTCACTGGTTTATGCTGTTGTTAATTAGCAATAAAATATTTACCCAGGATATATATATGATTAAGCCCTTTAGCATTGAGATTACTCTATCCAATGTAATGCTTATTTTATTCACATTGTTTTAAATTAACCGTACATTATCTCGTAGCTTTGAGATTTCAATGATATGACTGTATATTGTAAGAATGACATTGTAAGGTAGGTGTAAGAGGCAAGATCTTGGATTCTACATAAAACAGGTAAAATATTTGGGTTGGATATGGCCAGTTTGAATGGTAAAAGGTTAAAGGCAACCAGTGTTTTTTTGCCTCGAGACATAGTGTATCTAGGACTATATAATTCTACGTGTCCAGTCTGTTTTAAATACACTATGGTTTGCATTAAGGGATATTTGGCTGCTATTTTTGGATAGTTATAATAGATTTTGTTTAACCCTAGGTTAACCATGACTGTGCAAACCTAGCTATGATCAAAAGCATTCCAGTTTTAACCAGCCCATCTTTTTCTATCAGGCAGTGGTATCAACTACTATACTAACCAACTTCCAATGTGTCCTCCTTTTTCAAATATATTCAATTAAAGAAGATTTATCTATTACCTTTTAATTGTTTCAGACAGTGTGGCCATGCTTGGGCACATCTTTGAAAAATTAGTTGAACTAATTGACCCCAGTACTTATTATATATTTTTTAAGACTGGTACTTATTCTATCGGTTTCTTTTGCTGAACTGCTAAGTTACAGGGACATAAACACAAAGACACATATCCGACAGGCTTCTTTCAGTTTGTCTACAAGACTTTGGTCAGCCCAAGGCTATAGTAGAAGGCACATGCTCAAGGTGCCATGCCACACAGTGAGTCTGATCCTGGAACCACGTGGAAGCAAATTTCTTACCACACAGCCATACCTTCACCTTTGATTACCATTTCAAAACAAGTCAAGCGATGGACTGCACAGATGCTGTTGCTATAGTAGTAGTAGGACAAGCTGTGGTTGTTGTAGTAGTAGTAGTACTAGCTGTTGTAGTTGTAGGACAAGCTGTTGTAGTAATAGGACAAGCTGTTGCTGTAGTAGTAGTAGGACAAGCTGTTGTTGTTGTAGTAGGACAAAATGTTGCCATAGAAGTAGTAGGACAAGCTGTTGTTGTTGTAGTAGGACAAGCTGTTGCTGTTGTAGTAGGACAAGCTGTTGTAGTAATAGGACAAGCTGTTGTTGTTGTAGGACAAAATGTTGCCATAGAAGTAGTAGGACAAGCTGTTGTTGTAGTAATAGGACAAGCTGTTGTTGTTGTAGTAGTAGTAGTAGCAGCAGGACAAGTTGTTGTTGATGTTAAAGAAGAATGTTTCAGTCAAGGGAACAACTAAAATCAACAAGTCAAAATATACAGCAAAGATATAACTCTTATTTCCTACACCTTTTTTCTTTATTTGTTAACCGAGAACAGTGCATTTGGTTTTTAATTTTTGTTTTCACGTAACAAACTGGTATGTAGTAAGGGTAAGTGTGATGGATATAAAAAAACACTGCGATGAATTCTTTTTTTTTTTTTTATGACAGTATTACTTTGAAGAAGAAATCATACAAAACAATGTTTAAAAAAAAATAGAGGAAATAATAATAATAATAATAATGGTGATAACCTTGAAAATTTTCATTAATCTTTGACATTTCTATGCATGTTTTTTCTCCAAAGACATTACCTAATTCTTGTTTTAAGAAAAAGAAAAGCTCTTGATGTATTTCTCAATCCATGGATGATGACAATAATAATAATAATAATAATAATAATAATAATATGTTGGTAAACTCTAAGTACATGTAGACCAAGTATATGAAGATAAAAATGAACGAAAAAATGTTAAAATAGTTCAATGTCCTAAAATTGTTAATGAAGTAATTTTTTCTCCTTTTTTTCTGATTTTTTATATTTTTATTGTTTTTTGTTTTTGTTTTGCTCAAATGTTCAAACTTGATTAATTAAAAATTAACTAAAATCGACAGCTGAAAGAGGATGTGTAATATTTATGCGTATGTGTGCATGTAGATTTAGTTTATGGATATTTATCTTTATTTATTATTTCCCTTTTTTTCCAGGTTTTTTTTTTTGTGTTTCTCATTTTTTTCATTTTTTTTTTTTAAGTAGCTGCAGTATGAGATGTGAAGAGACATATAAAGTGCCTACAGTCCAGTCCATACTGGCCCACCCACCCCAAAAACACACACAAAATAAAATTAAAACAATGATGGAAATCACCAGGGACTGGGGATGCTTTCTGACTCTCTAAGTTTGTGTATATGCATGTGTGTGTGTGGAGATTTATTTGTGTATGTATGGGTCCACAAGCTCTAAACTATCTGCCAATGATTCATTTATTCTTAATTGCCACCAATATTTAATTATACTGTTAAAAATAATAATTAGGATACACCAAATCGGGCATGACTGAGGTTACGAAGTTTATTTCACAACTATGTCGGTCTGAGAAGAAACTATGCTATGCGGCACCTTGAGCAAGGGTCTCCTACCAAAGTCTTAAGTTGAATTTGGTAGGCGGAAACTGCATGGAAGCCTCTATTAGAAGATGTGTTCCTATTTTTGGATGATACACTTAATCCATCATCTAACATTTTCTAATCCAATATAGTGTGTGCTAGTGGAATCCACTCCAGGTGCAAGCATGCATATAAAGAACTCAGTTGGAAGATGAGATCCTTGCTTCTTCCCCACCCAACCAGTCATGAAAGTCCTGCAGAAGGTAATAGGCGACACCCTTTCTCCTCTGGTTAAACCACCATAGGAAAACACAAAAACAAAACACAACAAAACGAACACTCAAAAAAAAAAGAAGGAAAAAGAAAATACACAAAGAAAGATAATTTAAAGAAATAAACAAACATAAACGAAGGAAAATTAAAAACATGAAATAAAAGAAAATGAACAAACACAATGTACAGTTTCGGTGGCTTATTTCAGAATGGGACAAAATATAGCAACACAAACAAATAAAGACATTTTTTCCAATAAACCAAGATTTTAGCATACGGTTTCTAATATATTTTATTAACCTATGACAGTTTAATACTGAAATTTATTATCCATGCAAATTTTGAAAACTATAAGAGAAGATATCAAAAACAAGAAGAAAAACAAAAATAGTAATAATAATGATAATAATAACAAAATATAAAAAAAGGGGGGGAAAAAAGAAAAACAGGCAATGAAAACAGAATTTTTAGTAGATTTGATATATAATGAGATAATTTCGTTGAAAGTTTACTTATTCTTTTCTTTTTCTTCCGAGAGAGATAGAGAGATAGAGAGAAAGAGAGAGAGAGAGAGAAAGAGAGAGATGGACTGAATATTTTTTAAAAAAAAAATGTTTCTGTGTTAAATTCAATTCCTATGTGTATGCGTGTGTTTTCTTGATTTTTTTTTTTTGAATGAGAAAAGAGGAGGGAAAGAGAGAAAGAAAAAAAAAAAAAAAAAAAAAAAAAAAAAAAAAAAAAAAAAAAAAAAGCTATGCACGAATCTATTCTGATGATGGCCAATTCCAGTTCTGCCAAGAAGATGGACATGGTGGAGTGAAAAAAGACAATTTAACAAGACTATATGTAAAGAGTGTACACATACAAAAAAAAACAATGTACGTCTTGTGTTGTGTGGCATATGTGTGTTATATGTATGGAGACCGAAATGACAAAAAAAGAAGAGCAGAGAGAGAAGCCAAAATTGTCCTGGTGATGGCGATGTAGCAGCAATGACAACACAATAAAATAATATTTAAGATTATGATAATTGCAATAATAATATTATTATTATTATTGGAATAATAATTATAATAAAAATAATAATGATATTAGTAATAATAATAATAATCATAATGAAACACTGACAACAATTAGACCCAGGAGTTAGAGTTGGCCAATAAGTTGATACTAACATCAATATATATATATTTTTTTTTTGTAATTTCTGTTTTATAGTTCTTTTCTTATACTTTTTTGTTTAATTTTTTTTTGGTCATTTTTTAAATATTTTTTTATCTTGTTTTTTTTTTTTCTTTCTTCCAGCTTTCCATATTGTTTTCTTAGGTTTACCCCAATATTTCTATATAAAAATTGTTAAAGTATATGGTATGAAGCGCTTGTGTAAATTTATTATGTCACCATTCCATACCCATCCAAACATATATATATAATACACCTTGACCCAGCCAAATCTTATATGGATGTTCGTTTCTTCAGTCTGTCTGTTTAATTTTCTTTTTTTTTTCCCCTTTCTTTCTTTCCTGAAATATACTTTACCATTTATAAAAACCTTCATCAGCTTCATACAACATATGAATTCTTTCTCTCATGAAATAATTACATGTGTATATGCGTGTAAGTTTTGTGTAAGCATATGAGGGTGCGTGTGTGAGACCACATGTATATTTGTCTAATCAACAGAATTATTTTGTAATAAGCTTGTACCCATCTTTGTTTACTGTTCTGTATGTGTGTGCATATATATATATGTATGTGTGTGCATGTGTGTGTGTGTGTATGTTCCTCAATTACACTTTTTGTGTGTGTGTGTATATATATATATATATACACACACACATATATTTATATATATATATGCATACATACACACAAACAAGTGTGGACGGTACCAATACAGCATCCATATAAATATATACACACACAGACACACACTCGTATACGTGTGTGTATATGTGTATGTATATGTATGTATGTATGCATGTATGTATGTATGTATGTGTATCTATGTGTTTACAGATAATGGCTTGAACATATCTTCCGCATGCCTAAAGCAGGTGCTTTTCAGTGTCTATATTGTACAGAAACTGTTCACGTGTTTCACAATCAGTAAAATACAACAGTCCACATCTCTCTAACGAGTCTATATAGAAAGTTCATGAATGTTCAGAGGATAGATAGATCCTTTAGATTCATCTTAACATAATGCATATACATATAATATAATATATATATATATATATATATAGACACAAACACATACCAACACACACATTATGAGCCTTGGCTGAATACACTTGCATCAGCCAGAAAAGTGAAAGAGGGAGAGAGAATGAGAGAAAGAGACAGAGAGAGAGAGGGAGAGATAGATAGACAGAGTAAAGCTGATCTGATTAAAATTAATAATAATGTAATAATGATAATGATGATGGTGGTGATGATCATAATAATAGTAATAATAATAATAAAATAATCATAATGACGATGATGATCATAATAATTAATAATAATAATAATATAATGATGGTAAGAAAATGAATTCTAAAACAATTTCCAAAGCACCTTGCAAGTCTCATTTAACTGGAGAATTGCACCAGATACCTTTGACACACCTGTGCTGGGTCGTACACAATGTATTCATTGTATGCCACATACCTCGACTTAGCTGTTGGGTTGTTAATCAGTGGTCCGAGAGGTAAGGTAGCACCTACAATGGAAAGAGAAAAACACATTTCTTTACTCAAATCAAAACTTCTTAAAAGTATTATGTTATCGTTCTTACAGATATTTTTCTTCTTGTCTGCCCGTTTGCATTCTTTTAGTGATTTAATTCATTTCATTGTGACTATGCTGAAACAGGCAGTCACCCACTTCAGGTATTAAGATATAATTAATATACTAGGCGCGGCTGTGTGGTAAGAAGTTTGCTTCCCAACCACATGGTTCTGGGTTCAAGACCCACTGCATGGCACCTTGGTCAAATGTCTTCTACTATAGTCCTGGGTCGACCAAAGCCTTGTGAGTGGATTTGGTAGATGAAAATTGAAAGAAGCCCATCGCGCACACGCGCGTGTGTGGCTGTTTGTCTACCACCACCACTTGAGAACCAGTGTTGGTTTGTTTGCATCCTGCAACTTAGCAGCTCAGCAAAAGGATACTGATAATAAGTACTGGGGTTGATTTGTTTAACTAAAACCTTCAAGGCAGTGCCCTAGCATGGCCGCAGTCCAATGACTGAAACAAGTAAAATACAAAAGACAAAAGCTTTATCTACAGACTTAGCCACATCTATATCTCATTCCACATTCTAGCTTCATGACATTATTGTGTATATTATTTATTACATACATACAGATGCAGGAGTGGCTGTATGGTTAAGAAGCTTGCTTTCTAATCATCTGATCTTGGGTTCAGTCTCCCTATGTAAACATCATGGGCTACGAGCCTGGGCCAACCAAAGCCTGGTAGAGAGAAACTGAAAAAAGCCTGTCGTATATGTTTGTGTGTGTGTGTGTGTGCTTGCGCAGACATACCCTTGTCTTGACGTTATGCAATGGTTGTAAACGAGCATCACCAACATACATGTGAGATTGTTTCCAGTCTTCTGTGAAAGATCTGTCTTTGTATGGCAAAATATTACCTTGCTTGGAAACAGGAGAAGGTTGGCAATAGGAAGGGCAATCTAGCCATAGAAAATCTGCCTCAACAAATTCCATATGACCCATGCGAGCACAGAAAAGTGGAGTTAAATAATGAAGATGAGAACATAGTCTCTAAATCAGGGATGTCCTTGCAACACTTTTCATGCTTTTAGTATAAAACAGACATATCGATAACTATGTGTGGATGTATGTGTTTTGTGCTTTATAATAAACAGGGATTTTGGTACCAGGTGCCCATCTCATTATCAGAGTGTACTGATTATGTATAAAGTGCCTCTGACACAAGGGAGTCTGTCTAGCACAATCAAGAAGTATTTCTCTAAATTTTGCATCCTTTGATGGATATCTAGATGGGTATGCAATCAAACCAAGGATTTCGGTATGTCCTTTTAAATGATGATCATCATCATCCTCCTTTAACATCTGTTTTCCATGCTGGCATGGGTTGGACGGTTTGACCAGATCTGGCAAGCCGGGGCTGCACCAGGTTCCAGTCTGATTTGGTTTGGTTTCTACAGTTGGATGCCCTTTCTAACACCAACTACTTTACAGTGTGTGCCGGATGCTTGACACTAGTCCTTTTACATGGTACCGCCAAGAGTGCTTTTTACGTGGCACCACACAGGCGATTGGTAGTCAGACAGACATATATAGACCAGGGATGGACAAGACATATAAACCGAGGACAGACAGACATATAAACCAGGGACAGACGGACATAGAAACCGGAGACAGACAGACATAGGGACTGGGAACAGGCGAACATAAAGACCAGGGACAGACGGACATGAGGACCAGGGACAGATGAGACATATAGACCGGGGACAGAAAGGTATTATGACCAAGTGGCATGTGGGCACACACCTTCGCATAAGGTGGGAAACAAATAACAGACATACATACATAGTAGTCAGTCAGATATATATACCAGGGACCGATGGACAGACAGGTATTTTAACCAGGTGGCATAGATTATTTTACAAAGATTTATCTAACATTTCTAGAAGATTGAGTGACTGTGTATAAGGGTTCCCTTGTCGGTTCTAACTGTGCACTGTTTCTGTGTGTGGTAGTTATGTTCACTGATACTCAATATGTTAAGTTATATGCGTAAGTACTTACCATATGGAAGGGTGACATCAAACGCACTGTCAGGTACTGACTTGCCAACTCCAACAACACTGTTATACTCAGTATCGGAGCTTTCACCTTTAGACGCGTTGGTCCTCATCTTACCAAGTGCTACTTCGCAAAGCAGTGCAAACATAGAATTCGACTCTCCTATATTGTCAGAGCAATAGCCTTTGGCTTTGGTAAATGTGTCAGCTGCGTAAATACCCTGGTTTAAAAAAAGAAAAAGTAAAATGAGAAATTTTATAAAGTAAGAAATTATTATTATTATTATTATATGTTTTAAGGCAGCAAGCTGGCAGAATCGTTAGCACGCTGGGAGAAATGCTTAGCGGCATTTAGTCTGTCTCTACGTTCTGAGTTCAAATTCCGCCGGGGTCGACTTTGTCTTTCATCCCTCAGGGGTCGATAAAGTGAGTACCAGTTACGAACTGCGGTCGATAACATTGACTACTTCCCATCTTCCCAAATTTCAGGCCTTCGTGCCTAGTATAGAAAGGATTATTATTATTATTGACGGTGGACGTCTTTTCGAACGCTCGGAGTAAATCTTTAAAACTATTGTTCTCACACATTTATTATCGTCTATGTACTACGTTTCTGTTCCAATTTCTTTCTGCTCCAAGTTGCGCACGACGTTGAAAGGTATGAGGCAGATACGTCCCTTTTTGAAAGTGAAAGTGAGGGTGGAGAGGCTGTTGTTTCCCCGTAAGCGGCAATACTGTACCTTTATAAAACGCACACCTAATTTAAAAAAATAAACAAAACAACAAGCACACAAGATAGCGTCATCATCTGCTATTGTAGGAGCATTCAGAGAAAAAAACCGACCCCTCTCACCAGCTCTCTATAGAGGAAAACTTTCCTCCCCTTCCATCTCTCTTACCTCTTACAAACACTGAGACAAATGGTGACAGCGGTGGCGACAAAAACAACAGTATAAAATGTAGAAGAGCACGAAAAATCAGTAGCGACAACACCACCAACATTAGTAGCAGTAGCACGGATTTAATCAGCGGGACTCCATCAACACCACAGCCACTACAACAATCAATATTGAAAGAAAATAATAATAGGTAGCAGTGAAAGAAAAACTCAACGCAGAAAATATGAACAACGGTAATATAACCATCTCGAAATTTAAAGACAACAAAATCAAAATATTTTCCGACGTGGCTAATGAAAAAAAAAAAAAAGATATGTTTTCACTAGCCCTGAAAGGGAAAATGAACAAACTGGCGCAAGCAAAAACACTTATAAAATTTGAGGGAAGTAAGGCAGCGGTACTCGTGTCTAAAGATATAAGAGATCAGAAGAAAACAGTCTTCTACAGATGTGTCCCACGGAAGAGCAGGTGGGTGGAACCAGCTATAATTATTGAAGTTGAAAATGTCATGAAAGACATTAGAGAGAATGTGGCCCACTTGCAGAGAGGAAGACGCAATGCCAACATAGAGATCCTGTTTAAAATTGTGGATCTCACAAGAAAGCAGTCAGTATTGCCTCGTTGGAGTAAGGAGTTTATCCTGTACCCAACGTACATCTCTAGAAGAAAGGCAAGACTAAGGGCATCGGGTTCTCTGCATAGTGTGAATGTCTGGTGGATCGTGACCTGCGTCGTTTTGGAAAAACCGGAGAAACTCTTAGACGTCAGGCGGAGCAGCCGAGAAAACTGCTCCGGGATGAACATAAAAATATAGAGACATGTGAGGACGATACGGGTGGCGGATGGGCGAAGGGGAAACACAACCACAATTTGGTCTTTGAAGGGCCGGGACGTGCGCAGGCTACAGGAATCCAGGTAGATAAGTTCAGAATTTTAAGCGGCTCTTCGCCGAGCTGTACGCAGCTCGCAGTGTGTGGAGATAGGTATGAATTTCATCTCCTACCCCAACAGTATACCACGCTTCGCACCCAGAGACGCGAAATGCCGATAACAGCTGCAGACATACGAGACAATATGCAAGGTGGCGCAACGAAGAATTTTCCAGGTTTGGATGGTTTGCTTTTCGAGCTTTATCTCTATACGACGGACTTGTTCGGTGATCTCTTGACTGACGTCTACCACAACTGGCAGCAGAACGGGAGAATACCAAGTGCTGTGGGCCGTGGAGCGGTGGTGCTAATAAGGAAGCATCTGAACAAGGGGGACGTATTTGACAATTTGCGGCCCATAACTCTGCTGAACGCAGATTATATGGTTTTAGGCCAAGGTGTTAGATAAGAGGTTGGCGCTTGTCGTCGATAAGCTGGTCGGTAATGCGCAGACATGCGCTATCCTGAAAATATTTTTGCACGACAATCTCCACCTGACGCGCTACATCATAGAGGTTAAGGAAGGAACCTGGCATGGGTGGGGTCTTTATCAATTTGATAGGGTAGACCATCAATACTGGGAGGTTGTCCGCGTGGCGGCCATTTTCGGTCCCGTCTTCAGATCGTGGATCGCTGGATCGGTGATAGGAGCAAAGATTAACCGTGAGAAGTCGATACGCATCTTGGTACCTGGAGAGGCAGGTCCATGTCAAACGACAGCGTTGTGCGGCGCTGGACGGATGGACCGGTTAAATTGCTTGGGGTCTGGTGCGGTCAAGACATCCAAGTGGACAAGTACTGGGGGGCGGTGACGTGCAGGTTGGCCAATCTCACTCAGAAATTGGCAGAGCGGAAGCTGTCCCTCAAAAGTCAGGGAGAGGTGGCGAATGCGTACATCTACTATCGCTTGACCGTCGCCCCTTGCCCGTATTCGTGGTTGATGATGTTGGAGCGATTGCTATTCCTATTGCTGACAGTCTATCTATTCCGGAGGATATTAGGGCCGGCAACTATGGATAACTTCCAAACAACCCTAGCCTGTCAGTGCTGCCGGGAAGATTTGCCGATCCAAGAAAAGATCTCCAGGCATAGAACTGCAGTCTGACGGACCTGCCCGAGATATGCGCAGCGCGGCGAAAGCGTACTGCATGTGCTCATCCAGTGTCTGGGTATTCCTGACTTTCTGACTTGTGGAACTTTGTCGAAAAGCTGTTGACACGTGTAGGACGGATCCGGCTATCATCCGAGTCCATTGTGAACATCGCCCCACCGCCTTCCTTTGAGCGGGAAGGAAGGGCAGTTTTCCTCTGTCTGGTGGCTATGGCGAAGGAGGTCGTCTTGTGGACGAGATTGAAAGGACTGAAGACAGATAACTTCCGCTTCAGCCAAGCCTTTATCGACTTTGTCAAGTTCTACTTGAAAGTAGATTGAGGGTTGAGAGCGAAGTACTGCACCCCAAATATTTTGTTGTAAGGTTGGTGAATGTGGAAAAGATGGCCTGTGTGAATGGGCCTACCCTGCATTATCTTCTAAACCGGAGGAATTGAGAAGAAGAGAGGCACCGCTGAGGTGTCTCTGGCTGTCGGAGTAACCAGGATGTTTGGTATTCCTCGGTTGTCCTCTAAAGAAATTCTCCCCCTTTTGGGGAATGTATTATTTAATTGTGTTATTAATTGTTATTGTTATTTTTATTTGTAAACGATATTGTATCACACCCCACTTATCCCTTGTATTGTATGGCCCCTGTTTGTTTTCTGTTCGGCACGTGTGGTCAATAAAGAAAACATTATTATTATTATTATTATTATTATTATTATTATTATTTTTAAGGCGGTGAGCTGGTAGAATCGTTAGAACGCTGGAAAAGAAATACTTAGTGGCAATCTCTCCGACTTTACGTTCCGATTTCAAGTGCCGCTGAGGTCAACTTTGCCTTTCATCATTCCGGGATCGATAAAGTGAGTACCAGTTACGAACTGGGGTCGATAAAATCAGCTACTCCCCTCCCCCCAAATTTCAGGCCTTCGTGCCCAGTATAGAAAGAATTATTATTATTATTATGAATATGTCGCAGAGTACCCAATATTGTGATGTTGTAGAATATATTGTCTGTACCGGGGAGGGGAGTTATACTGTATTTTAAGTCATAACAACGACCTCAGACACAATATTTTACGTATTATCAGTGCAGTCCCAAGTAACGCTGATTTTTGCAATACATCAAGATTGTAAGTTATTTCTAATGTTTCCAGATGCTTCTTCTTCTTATTATTATTAAGGGCAAAGAAACTTACCTGCACGCCCTTATCAAGTGTCCGAACACTGCTGACCTGTGGGTTTATATCGAACACCTGCTGTCGCGTGTAGGACGTATTCGACTACCAGCAGAATCCATAGTGAAGATTGTCTCACCGCCCTCCTTTGGCCGGGAGGGGCGGCCGATTTTTATTTTCCTATAGCTGTGGCGAAAGAAATAATGTGATTGTTCCGTTCGGAGGGGCTAAAGGCAGACACTTTCCTCTTTGGCCAGTTCCTCATCGACTTCTTCAAGTTTAACTTGAAGAGGAAAGTGAGGGTGGTGAGATGATTGCTGAATTCTAGCAAGTGTGCCGAGAGATAGGTGGATGTGGGAACAATGGCCAGTTTAAAATGACAAATTCTGAGTATACACCTGTGAAGAAATTGCAAGAGGAGCTCTTGCCATGTTGATGAGGCCCCCGTTCTTTTCATGGGTTTTTCCACGAGGACCACCAAGCACCTCCCCCTATTGGGAATTTTAGTTTGATTATATTTATATAATGTTATATTTTTATTAAGGCGGCGAGCTGGCAGAATCGTTACCACGCCGAGAGAAATGGTTAGCGGCAATTTTTCCGACTTTAGGTTTTGAGTTCAAATGCCGCCGGGTCGTTTTTGACTTTCATCCTTCCGGGGTCGATACAGTGAGTACCAGTTACGTACTGGTTCGATAATATCCACTACTACCCAAAATTTCCGGCCTTTCTACCTAGTATAGAAAGGATTATTATTATTGTTATTATTAGGATATCAGTCAATTCAAAAAGGTGTTAGGACTTCCACAATTTAAAGTAGTCGGTTAAACAGATCACACATTTTTGATGTTTACAGCCGCCTTAAATAGGACTCATAGATAGAGGTCCGTGTACTGGAAGTTGAACATATCTTTCCCTACACGAAAACACTATAGAAACCGGAGTAGTGAGCTAGTTAAGAGACATTTGACAGGTGCAATAGTTAATAACAGAAGGTGGGGAATCTGAAGAGGGCAATTAAATATGTGTCAATATTTGCTTCGGAGTTAATACTGCACATGCAGTGTAGTGTGGAGCATCATAGCCATGTCCTGAGAGAGGTTTTCTGGTATTTGAAAAAAAAGAAAAGTTTGGAATAAATATTAGCCATTTTTCATATTTTCTACGGCTTAGTAAATAAGAAATAACAGTTGCTACCCAAGGACAAAAGATCAGTTACACAGTTTAATCTATATACTTAGGTAAATTTGTCACTGTTTGGGTGTGATAGAAAATCTAATCTTAGAATATGGTGTATGTTTATCTTTAAAGATATTACGCTGATTTTCATTACAATTTATAAATACCTTTAATTCGACGTCGTATTCTCGCTTTTCGTTATAGTGTTGTGGAACTTGTAATCAAATTGTTTCTATATTTCTCACGGGTGTAATATTTATCATCTCATTTAACATGTGTGGCTTTATATATTGGATTCAATGGAGGTATATTTAAAGCAATGAATGATTGTAGATATTACCACGCTATACGTGTAATGCTATAAACATTCTTCAACCACTTATCTAATGTATAATTGGAGGAAATTTTAGAAGAACATAGGGCTTTTTAACCGAGCGCGGGATCACTTATAATTTGACGAATATATTTAGAAATAAAACAGTAGTATGGAATCGGTGCGAACACGCGTATACAAATATATGAAGTCGTATGGCTCTTTGTATATTAATGTATCGAAATATGTATGAATGCGTGCCTTTATGTAAGTATGTATGTATGTATGTATGTATGTATGTATGTATGTATGTATGTATGTATGTATGTATGTATGTATGT
>JAOPUL010000839.1:16836106-16847143 GCA_027564515.1 Octopus rubescens | reverse complement strand
CAGTTTCCAGTCAAACCGTCTAACCCATGCCAGCATGGAAAACAGACATTAAATGATGATGATGATGATGATGATGATGACGATGATGATGATGATGAATTGCAACATGTCTGACCCAGCGGAACTTGTGTTTACGGCATTCTGTGATCATGTTGTTCACTCTGCTTCATTCTTGAATCACTTCATTTCGGATATGCTTTCATAATGATATTCATAGCATGGATCATTTCATGGCCCTTTGTAACATAGCTAATTGATGCTCTTCCCAAGGAATCAGAAAAGGACACTTCGAAGGCCTCCATGACGATGGAAAGACAATTTAGTAAAACAAGTTGGGTCAAGATGGAAAATAATGATGCAAGCGCATTGTGACCATCAATGTATAACAAGAGCTGATACTCTGATTGATACAGGTGGTAATAAATGCTAGTAATAAATTGGAACACTAATGTTAATTAGTATAAAATTAAACCAGTATATATCGACAGACCATTTCTGTTTGTTTGAGAACAAGATTAGTATAATTTTATCTATTTACTTTTTCAAGTAATTACCAGCCAAATTTTTTTTGGCCGACTTTAAAAGGCTATCTTGGTTGGCTTATAATGCATGAATGAGGTAGGCTGAATACAGGATCATTTGTTCCAGGTCCATAGGAAGACACACATCAAACCAGAAAGAATGGACAAAGAAGGCATCTCCATAGTACTGATTTCATCTTGATAGCATCAAACTGTGTGGGGGAGGTTATGAACAGACTACGGCGTCAGTGGTGGTGATGGTGGTTATCATCATCGTCATCATTTAGCATCCGTTTTCCATGCTGGCATGGGTTAGATGATTTGACTGGAAACTGGCAAACCAGGAAGCTGCGCTAAATGCCAATCCGTTTGGGGGGGGGCTTGGTTTCTACAGCTGGATGCCCTTCCTAATTCCAACCACTCCAGAGAGAGTACCAGGTGCCTTTAACGTGACACCGGTACAGGTATTTTTAACGTGTCACTGGCACATACATATATGTATATATGACGGGCTTCTTTCAGTTTCCATCAACCAAATTCACTCAGAAGGCTTTGGTCGGCCTGAGGCTATAGTAGAAGACACTTGCCCAAGATGTCACGCAGTGGGACTGAACCCGGAACCATGTGGTTGGGAGCAAGCTGCTTACCACACAGCCACGCCTGCGCCTACTAAAACAAAGATTGAGAAAGGGGAGTGACCAGGTCCCTTTCAAGCCTTTCTAAAGTGGGTGAAACTGATGCAGTTAATGTTCAGTTAATGACTGAAAGAGAAGTTGTTCAAGGAGTTTGTAGTTCTAAAGGTGACTTTGGAGTTCTGAAGAAGAGTGATTTAGTACAGGGTCTAAAGAGGGTGATAGGAAGAAATGAGATGACTTAACAGGGTAGCCATAGATAGGGGATGGTAGAGAGTTAAAATATTCATAGTAAAGAACATCATTTAACATTCGTTTTCCATGCTGTCATGGATGGATGTTTTGGCAGCATCCAGCAAGCAGTAAAGCTGCGTTGTGCTTCAGTGTCAGCTGACATGGTTCCTAAGCTAATCCTCATCATCATCATCTTTAACATCCGTTTACCATACTGGTATGGGTTGGACGGTTTGAACAGAACTGGCAAACTGTGGGATTGCACCAGGTTCCAGTCTCTGTTTTGGCTTGGTTTCTACAACTGGATGCTCTTCCTAATGCCAACCACCTTACAGTGTGTGCTGGGGGCTTTTAACGTGCCACTGACACCGGACTCTTGGCACTAGTGCTTTACGTGACATGGTCACAAGTGCTTTTTACGTGGCACCGGCACACAAGCAATTGTTGGTCCGACAGACGAGACATATATAGACCCAGGACAGACAGACATATGGACCATGGACAGGCAGGGACGGACATCTGGACCATGAACAGACAGACATATAGGACAGGGGCCACTTGACATAAGACTGGTGACAGACAGACATATAGACCAGGGGCAGCCTGACATAAGACCAGGGACTAAGCGCTTTTAAAATCCTCTCCTGGTTTGGGATACAATCATATGCATGTTGTTCTTTTCACATTATCATAGCAATAGAAAAGAGACAGAGAAAAGGTATTTTTGAGCAGGGCCAAAATCTATAGTGTGTGTTTTGGTATACATATGCCTGACTATAACTTACATACTTTATAACATGGGCCAATGAGGGAGACTACACATGCTTGCTCAAACTGGTAGAAATAGTAGCCAAATCTCCCTTGAATAAGAAAGATATATTGGACAATGTAGTCATCATCATCTAACTTCCGTTTTTCTTGCTGGCATGAGTTGGACAGTTTGACAGGATCCTCTCAAGCTCCAATGTCTGCTTCAGCAAGGTTTCCATAGCTGGATATCTTTCCAAACTTGAACCACTTTACAGTGCCACCAGCACAAGTAATTCACAAGACAGGAAAAGAACAAGAAACAAAAAAGTTCACCTCAACTGGAGAGGAGGGGGGGAGGGTATTTGAGAGCAAGAGGTGGCTTTATGCCAGGTGTTGGGAAGCTACAGTATGACAGAGCTATAAGCGAAGGTGTCTTGCTATAGAGAAGATACATGGCTACCCTGCATCATGTAAGGGTGGGTCCTATGCATAAAAGAATAAATGGGACTTTGACCATAGATCTGCTCAATCAGGGCTCAATTGGTGTTAATCAACAACAACAATAACAACTAAAGTTTAAGAACACATAAAACAATAGAGAAAAGAAAATAGAAGCGTACCAGCATTTTGACAGCTTCAACACGACCTAATTGAATGGCTTGGATCAGTGGCACACAGCCATATTGGTCTGGCATATCAAGCTGTGGTTTCTTGCTCAAGATGAGTTTCAAGCCAGGACAATGGTTTACCATAGCATCAGGAGATATAATAGATTTCTCAGTAACAGCAGCAACCATAAAATGAACGGCACACCATTTACCTAGAGAAGTAAAAAAAAATAGTTTCTTTTAGACACATTTTCAAGTAGTGAGAGAGAGAGAGAGAGACAGACAGACAGACAGGAAGAGCTTGAACTTGTTCTCTCAAAATATTTCCTTCACATCAAAGAAAATACCGTATTTACTTATGTACAAGTTGCATTCCTAATTTAACATTAAAGTTAAATCTTGGTACAAAATATTTTCCCTACATAGTTTTAGCTTCACCCTGTGTATAAATCAGACCCCAGTTTTTACAGTTGAAATAAAATTTAAAATAGTGCAATTTATACATGAGTAAATACAACATGTTCTATTGAGGGTCAATAAAACATGTTGTTGAAAGTTTTATTAACCGTCACACTCCAAGGGGGTCCAATAAAACAGTCAATACTGTGTTGGTATCCATGCCTTTCCCAAGGGATGTTAGTGATGCAAGTAGAGTGAAATGGTTTGGACTGGTGACTGAAACTGTCTGTGTGTTACACCAAGGGAGAAAGATATAAAATAAAGAGAGAGAGAGAGAGAGAGAGCGAGAGAGAGAGATAGAGGGAAGGGGAGACAAAGAAAGAAATGGAAATAGTGGAATCAGTGAAAAAATAGAAAGCGAAAACATGAAAAAGAGAGAGAGAGAGAGAGAGAGAGGCATAAAGGTCTATATTATTCTGCATTTGTGTGTTCAAATTGCAGGCACAATCAATATGTTTAACATAGTAAAACAATGTCATGAAGATCTATAAATTTATGCATTAAAAGATATATCGATAGATAGTTAAATTAAAGTGAAATAACCTTAGTTAGTTAGCAAATAGCCGTGCATGTTACACTTTTGTCTTTTACATGCTCCAGACCAAAGGTTGTGGCCATGCTGGGGCACCACCATTATTCGTTTTTTCTTTTTGCTATTAGGTTTAAATGCTTATCAGTATTATGTGAGTAGACAGATAAATATATAGGCAGAAGGGACAGTAGATATTCAAATATGCTGACTTACACTGCGGGAATTCCATGGGTCCTGCTAGTGAATATGAGAGGAGGAGAAGAGAAATATCCCACCCACTTTAAAAATATTGCAGTCGATTTCTGAGATATGGAATGTATTACAAGGATTCCCCCAAGAATATAAAAATTGGTAAATGCTGATCTAACCAATAAAGAGTATAGAAATTTAAATTAAAATATTTCATAAAATTTCCCGAAATCAAAGCAACAATTATCATAAAAAATAATAAAAAAATGATGGTGATGATGATAATGATGATACACTCACCTTCCTTTCCATAAGTTCTTTCTTTAGTTGGATCTTGGGTATATTTTTTATCAACGGATGTGTTGATCTCAGGGCTAGCTTCATCGATCAGAAGAGAAATGAAGTTCCGAACATTAGCTTGCCTTACTTCAAGTCCAGTATCAGGTTGTTTTTTATATGTAGATACCTGCAAATACAAATAACACAATGATTTTTAATACAGGCACAGAAACACAAATTTGGTGGTTGAATTTAACTCAGTACTGGTGCTTTTTCATTAAACCTAGGAAGAATATATGTAAACATATATATATATATATAAATAAATAAATAGACGATCGACTTTTCGTCAGATCGGACCGAAGAAACAATGTTTACCATTGGTCTTTCCAATTACTAATACTATCTATCGGTCGTAACTCCAGATAGAAGGAGCAACATAAAATAAAGTGTCTTGCTCAAGGACATAACGCATCACCCAGTCCAGGAATCAAACTCACAACCTCACGATTGTGAATCAAATTCTCTAACCACTCAGCCACACATCTTTAACTTTTTAAGTTCAGTCATTAGACTGTGGACATGCTGGGACCCTGCCTCGAAGGGTCTAGTTAAACAAATTGACCCAAGTACTAATTTTTTAATCCTGGTATTTCAATTCCTTGTGACGGAATGGTCTTCTGATCAGGGGGAATGATCAGGGTAGCATCATTCAAAGGCTCAAAACAATACGAAGCACATTGTGATCAGCAATGTATAATAACATTCACTAGTCTGGTCAATACCGTCATATATATATACACACACACACACACACACACACACATCACAGGCATGCTTGTGGGGTAAGAAGTTTTCTTCCCAACTACATGGTTTCAGGTTCAATCCCATTGTGTGGCACTTTGGGCAAGTGTATTTTACTATAGCCCCAGGCCAACCAAAGCCTTGTGAGTGGATTTGGTAGACAGAAAACTGGAAGCCCGTCGGTATATACATGTGTATATTACCGTCTCCTTGTCTTCACATCATGTGATAGTTGTAAACAAGTGTCTCTGTCATTCAGCCAGTGTCCTTTTTTTCCAGTCTTCCATGAGAACATGTCTGGTCATGGGGAAATATTACCTTTACTTGGAAATAGTTGAGGGTTGGCAACAGGGAGGGTATCCAGCTGTGGAAAATTCGCCTCCACAAATTCTATTTCACCCATACAAACATGGTTCAGTGTATGTTAAAAAGATGATGATGATGATGGTGGTGATGATGGTGGTGTGGTGGGACCATTTGTTAGAGTTTGATAGTTGGAGCATCAGATAGATTGCTTTGCAACAATTGCTTTGGCTCTCTGCACTTCAATCACATATCCTGCCATGGTTATTTGCTTTCATCCCTTCAAGGAGTCAATAAATAATGTGCTCCTGTATTGCAATCGGTTCTCTTCTCTCTATCTGG
This sequence comes from Octopus rubescens, assembly GCA_027564515.1. Lineage (NCBI taxonomy): Eukaryota > Metazoa > Mollusca > Cephalopoda > Octopoda > Octopodidae > Octopus > Octopus rubescens. The sequence goes on along the minus strand of JAOPUL010000839.1, from coordinate 16,841,490 downwards.
CTGTCTTTTTTTTTTTTTTTGTGGAAGAAATTGGCTGTGATGAGGCCAGGAGAGGGACTGGCTTTGCTATGTCCCAAAAACTACCCAACCCATGCCACATGTCACAACAGTACTTTTATGATAGCATCATGGAGCTGTGGAGGATAAGACAAGGAAGGAAGGAAGTGTTTGTTTGTGTGTGTGTGTGTGTGTGTGTGTGTGTGTGTGTGTGTCTGCATATGTGTATACACACACACACACACAATATAACTAAAAGGCTCCAATTTCTAGTACTCAAAGTTACTCATTTCTGATCGTCAGCTGGTAAACTGAGCTTGCTTTTCTTTTGAAATATTCACTGTTTGTAAGGCCATGTTCTCCTCATTCAATTGAGGTGGGACTCAAGCATTTAGCCTGCTGACATAACCAGGTTGATGCAGATGGTTTTCAACACTCGATTTGAATATTTGGAGAATATCTGTGATCATCCTAGTCATATAATAGGGGTTGATCTCGAACTCCTTTATTTTGTCGCTGTTAATCTCAGTTGCCCAGCCAGAGTGAGGTGCATCATGAACAGTAAAATTTCCTAATCATACACACGTTCTATAACAGTATCCCCTTTTTTTCTTTTTTTTTTTACTTGTTACAGTCATCAGACTGTGGCCTTGCTGGGTCACCGCCTTGAATTTTTAGTCATATGAATCGACCCCAGTACTTAATGTTTCAAGCCTGGTACTATTCTATCGATCTCTTTTGCTAAACTTCTAAGTTACAGAGATGTAAACTAACCAACACCGGTTGTCAAGCAGTGGTGGGGTACAAACAAACACAAGGACACACACATAGATATATAAAAAGCCTGTCGTATATATATATATATATATATATTTATATACGACGGGCTTTTTATCAGTTTCTGTCTACCAAATCTACTCACAAAGTATTGGTCGGCCCAAGGCTATATAGAAGACACTTGCCCAAGGTACCACACAGTGGGACTGAACTCGGAACCATGTGGTTGGGAAGCAAGCTTCTTACCACTGCTTTCTTGCCTTATTCTTATTTTTTTTAAAAAAAGCATGATGTGTCAATGTTTGTAACGGAGTCAGAGAAGCTGTTTATTATAGCGCAGTAACACAGATGTGCTTCAACAATGCTAGCCAAGGCGTGTAGTAATGCAAAAAGGCAGTTATCTGCCCGTAGAGCAGGATCCACAACTAAAAGTTCAGTTGGACTTTAGATACCAGCAAGGGAACAACTCATTCTGCTACATCCTTTTCACTTCGCCAATTCACCAACTTTGGCCCTCACTGGGATTTTGTATTAAATCGTAAGTCACAAAAGCTTGCTCTGACTCCAGCACACATTCACGACTTTGATCGGATTTACATGTCAGCTCATTAATACATTCTGTACAATAAACATTTCTGATATAATATTTACACACCCCACTATAAACACATCCACCTCGTTAAATTAATGACTTTCTCTCTTCTAAATGGTCGCTTTGGTTCTCCATTTTAAGGGTGATCATTAATACCCAAAATTCAACCTGCCTCGCTGCAAGTTCACATTGAACAACATTAGTGTGTCAGGCATCTAATGAGTACGCATGCGCAAAGGAAAAACGTGAGGACTGCATTGAGCTACCATCTGCTTTGGCATGGTTTCTATGACTGGATGCCCTTTCTAACACCAACACACAAAACATTTTTATATCATGGAAAGATTTCCACAGATTTCAAATGCGGTGTCCAGTTGTTCAATGAAAAGATATTTCTACTCTTTTGTTTATAGTTTTTAAACACTTGTATCCTTAACATAAATCTTCTAGTAGAATGAGTGCGAGACTGTCCATGACAAAGCTGGCTCTTTAAATGACAAGGTGTAGATCAACTGACATGGCTCCACACAGTTTTCAACTACTCAATTTCACCAACAAGTCATGGCTCAACCCAAAGCTATGCAGGAAGACATTTGCTCTAGGTGCCGCACAGAATTAACAAGCCAAGGAACTTATGATTTCAAAGCAAGTTTCTCATCCATTTCATCATGCCTGCAGCCAACAATACTACAACACACACACATACACACATTACACATACCTGTAGGTTCTTGTATACTTGACATGCTTTCAACAATGGAGTAAATCCATCATGATCCACCATTTTTGCAAGCTGCTTGAGAGTACTATCAGACGAAGTATTTGAACCGTCAACCTCCATGTTTGTTTCTCCTTGTGCCTTGTTCTATAATGACAAACAAGAAATAATAATATACAAACGATACAATATTCTAATCTCAACAATTTTCAGAAAGATCTCAAAAAAAAATAAATAAATAAAAAATTGACATATTTTCCTTATCTGATTTAAATATTATTTGTTTTATTTTTTTAAATATAAGGCAGCAAGCTGGTAGAGTCGTTACCACAGCGGGAGAAATGCTTAGCGGCAATTCTTCCAACTTTATGTTCTGAGTTCAAATTCCACCGGGGTCGACTTTGCCTTTCATCCTTCCAGGGTCGATAAAGTGAGTATCAGTTACGAACTGTGGTCGATAAAATCGACTACTACCCTCCCCAAAAATTTCAGGCCTTGTGCCCAGTATAGAAAGGATTATTATTATTATTATTGAAGGCGATTAGCACGCCAGGAAAAATGCTTAGCATTTAGTCCATCTCTACATTCTATGTTCAAATTCCGCCGGGTCGACTTTGCCTTTCATCCTTCCGGGGCCGATAAAATAAATACCAGTTTAACACTGGGATCGATGTAATCAACTAAACCCCTCCTCTGAAATGGCTGGCCTTGTGCTTAAATATGAAACCATTATTTGTTTTTAAATATACTGTTTTGAAGCCAACAAAAGAGATGTAGGTTCAATTCCACACTAAGCTCTGGTCATGTCTATTTTATTTTATAGCTTAGAATGGATGTAAGCCAGTGCATATAACCTCTTTGCATCGCCTGTAAGAATGGTAGGGAAAGGACAGTACTTTTTGGCATGGCCTTGAGAATGGTGAAAGCAGGGAGAAAAAGACCATATTTCCCTAATGGCTAGTATAGAAAATAAAGCATCAAGACATCGAAGTATCTTTTACTAAGGCCAAAGACCTAATGAGAATGCTAGCAACAGAATAATGAACTCTGCTAAAGACATCCTAGAGTCAAGTGATGATGTTAAACCTGATAATGGATTAAGCCTATCACCTAAAGCTTTCTTATAATCTCTGCGTATTTACCCAAACACACTGTACTTATGTATTAAACACAAATGTTTAATACATAGGTATTAAATATCCTATGAGAAATAACTTCTAGAGAGCTTGAGATGGTTAAAAAATAAAATAATCACCAAATATGAAGGGCTGTGTCTAACGTGTTCCTCACTCCTAGTTCATTATATTGGTTTCAAATGTTGGCATAAGACCAGCAAGTTCGGGGGAGGATGGTAAGTCAATTACATTGACCCCCAGTGTTCAACTGGTATTTATTTCATTGACCTCGAAAGGATGAAAAGCAAAGTCTACCTCCACAGTAATATGAACTCAGAGCATAAAGACGGACGAAATGCCACTTAACATTTTGCTTGGCGTGCTAACAATTCTGCCAGCTCGCCACTCTGAATAAAAGCTATAACAAAATGCCAGAATGTTTTGTTTTTTTTGTCTGATTCTGTAACGAGTCAAAAGACAGCTGTACATTCCTAGTTCACTATACTAACAAGGAAAGCTTTTGACAATATTATCCAATTACTGAAACAAAAAACAAATATCTCTAAAGTCAGGGTTTAAACTACAAACAATTATATGAAACTCTGCAATCTATTTAAGAAATTGGATTATTATGTAGATAATAAGTGTTAATCAGTTTAGCACAAACCTAGAAGCATTTGGATTGTTTATGCCACACTCCTAGCTTTAAAAAATGTCTACTGAATCCATTTTATGCCTTTTACAGTATTTAACCCTTTAACTGTAAAATTAATTTTCATAGTTATTTGGTTATCTTAGTAATGATGTTAAATATCAAAAAAAAAAAAAAAATAGAATTGGTATTTTCTGTAAGTCACATTACTTCAATAAACTTGAAATATCTCAACAAAAGATAGATTGGTATATAAAACTGCTTTCTGCATTTTGAGTGGATATATCTTGATTTCCACAATAGGAGAGTTAAGATTAGCAATGAGATGATGTAAATGAAGCAGGAGGATTAAAAACAAAAAGAAGAAGAAAAAAAATTACTAAGGTTTCAAAACTTACCAGTTCAATAACATCTTTCAGTAGTGATGCCATATCAGATTGACTGCACAATTCTGCCATCATGTGTAGAATATTCTTGCCAGACTTGTTTTTATCTAAGGTGATTTTGCCTTTCTTTTGAAGTAATTTCTTTGCTAGAAGAATGTTGTTCTGAGAAAGAAAGAAAGAAAAAGCAATCAATAAAAATGACCATTTCCAATCACACATAATCTTTTATTGCTTTCAGTCATTGGAATGCAGCTACATTGGAGCACCACCTTGAATATAATGTCATTATATTATATCAACCCTGGTATAGTCTACTACGCATTTTATTGTTCTCTACTTTATGAAACGGCTAAATTGAACACTACAACTAATTCCTCTGATATCTATTTTATTATCCCAGCTCATCTGTGTTTCGTCGTTTAGGTTTACAAATATAACACATGCAACAACAGAGTAAGACAAGCAGAACTATGAGATAGAAACTTTAGAAACAGGTTGATAATTTTAAACTTTTCAAGTACTGTAAATTTAACAGGCAGTGAATGGAACTGAAGCATGGCTGTAGGGTTCAGAAGTTTGCTTCTGAACTACATGGTTTTGGAGTCCAGTCCCACTGTGCAGGATCGTGAGCAAGTATCTTCTCCTAAAGCCACAGACAGACTTGAGTGGATTTAGTAGATGGAAACTGAAAGAGGCCTACCGCATGCATGCATGTGTGTGTGTTTTTGTGTCTCTATGTTTTGACATCTCACAATAGTTATAAACCAGTAGTTCTTAACAGGGGTCCATATAAGATTTTGTTGTTAAAGTTTATGTACAATAAATTGGTTGTACTTCTACAATGCACAAAATGTTTTAATTCTTTTTTATATAATTCCTTATAATATTTAATTATGAAAATACAATAGGTTTTTTTTTTAAACATCCAATGGTTATGGGGGTCCAGTAGAGTAAAATGGAAATGACAAGGGTCCATAGGCAAAAAGTGGTTGTGTACCACTGTTAGAAACAAACACCACTCTTCTTTCTTCTTCCTTGCGTTTGTCCCGCATTATATCACAGGGTCCGCGGATGTTATCTTGTCTCTCCATTTCCTTCGGTCATATGCCTGATCAGGGTGTACACCGGCGATTTTCAAGTCCTGGTG
>JAOPUL010000839.1:16758966-16774828 GCA_027564515.1 Octopus rubescens | reverse complement strand
AAAGTAAGTACCAGTGAAGCCACTGGGGTCAATGGTATCGACTTAACTGCGATACCCAGGTATGGGTTAAATACCCTTGCCAAGGCCTAGCATGGCGAGTACGGCAAATCCCCAGAACTCGATTAGAGTCCAGAGAGGAGGGATTCCTCATTCTGAGCGAATACTAACGCTTTTCAAAGAAAATATATATATTTCTCTTCAATAATAACACAATAAGTAGTCAGTGAGGGTTACAGGATATTGGTCTTTTCTATTTTGCAGTGAGTAAAAGCAACACATTTCTCTGTCAATATAAAAATATAAACTAAATGCAAACAAGTATTTTGCAAGACGCTTCACTGATTTTTACACAGCAGTGATTTTTATGAAAGATTTTAAAACAGTTTACTTTTAAATGTTTGTATTCATGTATAGGGGACTGTTTCAAGGGAAATGGTAATTTAGAAGGAGAAGAACAGAGTCAATAATCTTTTGTTCTTCTTTTAATTTACCATTTCCTTTGAAATAGTCCTGTATACATAAATACAAAAAATTAAAAGTAAACTGTTTTATGAAGTTCACCTTCTGCTCAAGCTTCCACAGACCAATGTTGGCCAAAGAGGGAGCCTGAGAGTATTATGGTTCTGAAAATGAAATTATTAAATGCTGAAGAGTTCTAATAAGACTGAAGCATGTACTAAGTTGTCACTAATCCTATCAGACTCATTCCCCACTGTAGGTCTCATTTTTTATCAATTTAAATTTCAGAGTTCTCTCCCTTGCTGTGTGGTTAATAAGTTTGCTCCCCAACCAAATGGTTTCAGTTTTAGTCCCATTATGTGACCTTGGGTCAACCAAAGCCTTGTGAATGGATTTGGTGCACTGAAACTGAATGAAGCCAGTGATTATGTATGTGTGAGTATGAATATATATATAAATAAATAAATAGATAGATAGAGAGATATATATATAGAGAGAGAGAAAGAGAGACAATATATATAGATGTATATGTATAGGTGTACCCTTGTCTTGACATGAAGTGCTGGTTATAAAGAAAGATATCATCATACAAGTGATGCTGTTTATTTCCAATTTCCCATGAAAACAATGTCTGGTCATGGAGAAATATTACCTTGCTTGGAAAGAGGTGAGGGTTGGCAACATGAAATTCCATCTGAACCATGTAAGCATGGAAAAGTGGATGTTAGATGATAATGATGATGATGATATCTTTTGTCTTTTACTTGTTTCAGTGATCAGACTGTGGCCATGCTGGGGCACCACCTTGAAGAGTTTTAGTCAAACAAATCGACCCCAGTACTTGAATTTCTTTTGTCTTTCTTAAGCTGGAGACTTATTCTATCGATTACCTTTGCCCAACCGCTAAGTTTTGGGTGACCTAAATACACCAGCACCGGTTGTCAAGCAGTGGTGAGGGACAAACACCAACACAAACACCAACACAAAGACACACACACACACACACAGAATATATACATATATACGATAAGCTTCTTTCAATTTCCGTCAACCAAATCCACTCACAAGGCTTTGGTCAGCTTGGGGCTATAGTAGGAGACACTTGCCCAAGGTGTCACAGAGTGGGACTGAACCCAGAACCATGTGGTTGGGAAACTAACTTCTCACCACACAGCCACACCTGTACCTACGTTAATTTTTTTTTTTTTTTCTCTATTGGAATATTTCTATAAAACAGGGCAGCAAGCTGGCGGAATCACACTAGACAAAATACTAAGTGACATTTCATCCGTCTTCTGAGTTCAAATTCCACCAAGGTTGACTTTGCCTTTCATCATTTCAGGGTCAATAAAATAAGTACCAGTTGAGCACTTTGTTGATGTACTTGACTTAACCTTTTAGCATTCAAACCAGCCATATCCAGCCCAAATATTTTACCTGTTTTATGTTGAAACCAACAAGATCTGGCCTCTTACACCTACCCTACAATGTCATTCTAAAACTATACAGTGATATCATTGAAATTTCAAAGCTACGAAATAATGTATGATTAATTTAAAACAATGTGAAAAAAAAGCATTACATTATACAGAGTAATTTGAATGCTAAAGGGTTAAGGCAGCGAGCTGACAGAATCGTTAGCAGGCCGGTAAAAATGCTTAGCAGCATTTCATCCGTCTTTACATTCTGAGTTTAAATTATGCCACGGTCAACTTTGCCTTTCATCCTTTCAGGGGTTGATAAGTACAAGTTGATCACTGAAGATGATGTAATCGACTTACTCCCTCCCCCAAAATTGCTGACCCTATGCCAAAATTTGAAACCCTTATTCTTCTTATATTATTATGATCGTCATATTTTGATTGTAAGCGCAAGTTGGTACTGCGATTGAGGAGCATAATTTGAAGTGGACTTAGTGCATATTGTGAGAGGTCAAAATATTTTATCTTCTGTGTGGCTGTGTGGAGAGAGCAATTTTTCCTTTGTAAAGTATACTTTATTTATTTATATAACTGTGTCTAATTCATCACGATAGAGATGTCAGTATATTATTAAAAGCTGTGTACATATGGCTTCATAAATCTTTCGTAGTGATTTATCAATATCTTTCTTTAACTGTAGAATATCTGTTTGTGTTTTCTATATCCTGATTTGCTGTATGCATTTATTGTTGGATTAATTTCTTGTAGAATTTTGTCATATATTTTTCTTAATTTCTTGCTGTTTTATCATGCAGTTTTATATATGTATATACTAAAGAATAACTTTCCTTGTAGATGCTGTATTGTGTACATAACTATGTTCAGGTTTTATCACATTTAGTAATGTTTTACCCCATATTTTCACAAGAGATTCTTACAGTTTGTTTGGAACAGTAAAATACTTAAATCTATTACCAATGTTCCTTGACCTTTACAGTCTCATTATCAGGATGAAGAGAAGTTGATATATATAATGCTACCTCTTAATGGTAGGCAGGGTCAATGAAATTAATGTAAACATTTCAAGTAGAAGATTACCAACCCAAATTTATGTCATCAGTCAGGTTGTTTTGGGGATACCCCCCACCATATCCTTTGTGATTGGTGTATGGCGTTTACGTGTTTATTTTACTGTTGGGCTGCCTTACAAAATTTACTTTCATCATTAATCCTGTATTTTTCTTTAGAATATAGATGTGTTGTTCACTAAGAGTTTCCTATCAAGTTTTGCGTTGTGTAGTGTATTTCAATTACTTCTTGTGGTTGGTAAGAGAGTGTTATACTCATTTGTATGGCCACTATAACAGTCATGAAGATTACAACTTTCACATATACAATCAAATTTATAATGACATTAATCATTAATAGTTTGTGCAGGAGTTTACATATTAATGGTTTGGTGTTGTTAAGAAGGATTTTAAGTTAGTGTTTTTGTAATATATCATTAGTGTTAATTTATTGTTTGGTATAATGAATTTTGTGATGTGTTATATAAGGGTTTTGATGATGTGTTTGTCTATACTATAGTTATTATGCATTTAATTCATTTGCTTGCTTTACGTCCATTTTTCCCATGCTAGCCTGGGTTAAACAGTGATATAATTAATGTACTATATTATAACCTACACATAATATACTTTATATGTGGGTCATGTATTTTTGGTAGATGTGATATATGACTTATGTGATGGTGGATATTTTCCTGGTATTGTATTGCTTGGTCTACCAGTTTGTCTAGTGTTTTTGTTTTATTCTGTGGTTCAACAGAAAACCTACTCCCTTCTGCATACACAGCAGGTTCCTGTACAGCTTTTTCCCTTCCAGATTTCACTCACAAGGCATTGGTCAAACACAAGACTATAGTAGAAGACACTTGTCCAAAATGTTGCACAGTGAGACTGAACCCAAAAATGCGTGGTTGCAAAGAGAACATCCTAACCTCTACAGCCATGCCTATGATCATTATCTAAAAACATTACTGAATTCATAACTCAAATAATCACTATTTAGTATATCGGTATGTACAGAAGAGTTGTTCCATTTGGCATTTAATTATGTCAGTTTGACAGAGAAGTTGTCATGTTTATCAAAAACTACCCAATTAGATGTTCTCTTGGGTCATTTGCCCACTAGCCTGCGTAGTATGCCGAACAAAGGAGGTAACATAAGTACATATGGTAACAAATAATTATATTTTGTTTTTATTTTATCTTGTGGGTATAAAAATGTATTAACAATATATAGTACTTTTAGAACTACTTAAGCTTTTAAACACAAGAACACCAAAAATAGAATAACTACACACACATACAAACCGGATAAAAAGAGTTCTAAAGCCATCAGTATGCATTTTATTTATTTCATATCAAACTGGTTGCATGTTTCCATAAGGCCAATCATTGGATCAATCTACTGACAAGGGACATCAATAAATAATAACAATAATCCTTTCTATACTGGGCACAAAGGCCTGAAATCTTGGGGGGAGGGGAGTAGTCGATTTTATCGACCCCAGTTCGCAACTGGTACTCATTTTATCGGCCCCGGAAGGATGAAAGGCAAGGTCGACCCAGCAGCATTTGAATAAATAATAATAATAATAATAATAATAATAATAATGAAAATCAGATGGGGGGGGTCTGTTTAACCCTTTAGCATTTAAACTGGTCATATCTGGCCCAAATATTCTATTGTTTTATGTTCAAACTATCAAAATTTGGCCTTTTACACCTACCCTACAATGTCATTCTAAAAATATACAATCACATCATCGAAATTTCAAAGGTATAATAAGAATGAAGCAATATGAATAAATAAGCATAACATTTGACAGAATAATCTGAATGTTAATGGGTTAAATTAGTCACACACACACACAGTTCCTATCTACCAAGAGTTTCTGTCTACCAAAGTTCACTGACAAGGCATTAGTCAAATACGGAGCAATTGCGGAAGGCACCTGCAACCATGAGGTTGAAAAGTTTACCTGATTAATCTTATTAACACAGTCTTTTGCATTTATATACGGAATTATTCTCTTTGGGTATAGATTTCGCAATAAATATATGAGAAAATTACATAATACATCATATTAATTAATTCAGGAACAGTCAGTGCATTAATTCTATAAAAGAAATATATATTATTTAGATTTCTCTGACATCTGCTTTCATAAGGTGTAGCATGCAACTTAGGAAATGTTGAGCACTCAACTCTGGTCTATCTGCTTTTAACATTGGTTCCTACCTGTGGCAAAGACAACTATTTTAGTAAATCTAATACTGCATTTAGTTAGATCTTAGAGGGTATTAAAGTCCTAACTGCACAAATCCTTTGACTGTCAAACTGTCCTGCTATCTCCAAGGACTTTAAACTCTAAATTTATGTTATTGAAGTAAATGGTTAAGATTTTCAATTACCCACATTACATTAAATACTTTATAAACATGAATCGAAGATAGAAAAAATGTTAACAGAACCGACTACAAGAACTGAACCACACTTGTAATCTAAATGACCATGCTAACCCTTGCACGAAAATGACCAGACACACTTCTTCCACAATGAACATGTTTTCTATCTTGGATTCATGTTTATAAAGCATTTAATTTATTGTTTACAAATATTATATTCTTATGGTGTGATATTTGAAGCTATTGAAAAAGACTGTGAAAATAAAAGATAGCTAGTCTTAATAAGCTAGATTTAAAATCTGAAGCTTTAGTGACAAAAATATTGTGAAGTGGTCTAGCTCTAATGACGGTGTATTAATGTGGGCTACAAGTAACTCAGTGTGTACATTAACTTATCTTAGTAAACTTATCCTTACTGCTTGCTGTGATCACTGAAAACTAGTGTAAACATAAACAATATAACCAAATGCCTTGTTCATGAATTAACCCTTTAGCATCTAAACCAGCCATATCCGGCCCCGATATTCTATCTGTTTTATGTTCAAACTGACTGGTTTGGACCTCTCACACCTATCCTATAATGTCCTTCTAAAACTAAACAATTACATCTTTGAAATCTTGAAGTTACAAGATAATGCAAGATTAATTGAAAATAATGTGAATGAATAAGGATTACATTTGATAGAGTAATCTGAATGTTAAAGGGTTATGGTAAAGAAAAATAGCTGCTGGGATTTTTTTTATGTTTATATAATCTCTAAAACAAGTTTAGTAGTAAATAAGTGAAATTTGTACAGAGATTTTAACACAAAATAAATGAACACTCTGAGGAATTTTTTAAAGTCATCTACCTTGCCTGCCAACATGCACAGTAATTAATTAACTATTTGCTTTATTGTTTTATTATATAATTTATCTATGCTTTGCTTCAAGTGGTATAATATTCTTTGATCTAGTTTAAGTGCCATATTTCTGCAAATAAGTCTACAACTGGTTGAAACAATGTAGACAGAAATAGAAGTGATTCAATGTAGTATATAGTCCAGCTCATAAATACAGACAAGCAATAAAGCAACTTGGCCGTTTACCAACTATAATTAGAAAACAGAAATACTATGTAATTTTTTTTTTTTTTAAGCATAATTATGATATAACAGATACAAGCTTTGTGAATTTAATTTGTAGCTTTACATAACTTGCCATGTTAATACTTCTGTCAATAAAGTAGAAGATCAAACTTCATTCATTAAAATAGAAATTTTATCTTATGAATTAATGTTTACATAAAATATATATCGACTTCAATGCTTTATAAGAATTTTTATTCTTTCATGTATTGCAAAAAAAAAAAAAAAAATTACAGAATGATGTTTCTGCATTTCTGTAGATTTTCTGAATAAACGACAAAAACAATGTATTAATTTAAATAGCCTTCTATCATTGTTCCGTTTAGCAGTTATTTTTCAATTCTTGTATAAATTACTAGGATATAACTAAACTTGTCTTCATGCTCAAGAGCAACCCTGATCAAGCTTTCTTATCTGTGATCAAATATCTTCCAGCCTATCTTTCTACCCTATCTTTCAAACATAATTTATCTAGATATGCATTATTCTATTTGCCCTCCTCCAATCAAGACAGTATAGTGTGATTTAAGCAAGAATTGGCTTCTATTTCTAGCCAGTTGAGCAACAGCATGGAGATTCCTTCACTGGTTCATGTTAGATATGGTTGTACAGAGAGAGTGGTTGTAACATAATAGATACCAGTGCACAAGTATTTTAATTTAAAATACTTGTGCACAAGATACAACTCTCCTTTATACAAAACATATATAAAGATGCTATACATTTCAGAGATTCTGTACTGTCTGAATATATCAACAATATAAAAAGTTTTTTTTTTTTGTTATATTTCTGTAAGACAAATTCAATAAAAAATATTAATATATTAATAAATATTTTATGTACATAAGTTAACATTTGTTATTCATTACTTTACAAATCTCAGATTATATAAGAAAATAGTAGTTAAACAATTATTACTTATAACACGTTATATATAACCTCACATTGAACCCAATGAGGGACTATCTTCACTGTTACTCAACGTGCTACAAACAATAGCCAAATCGCTTTCAAATTACACATAGTAGCATCTTTAACCCTTTAGCATTTAAACCAGCCATATCAAGCCAAAACATTCTACCCGTTTTATGTTCAAACTGGCCAGATCCAACCTCTCACACCTACCTTACAATGTCAGTCTAAAAATAAACAATCACATCATCAAAATTTCAAAGCTACGAGATAATACATGATTAATTCAAAACAATGTGAATAAATAAGTATTACATTCGACAGAGTAATCTGAATGCTAAGGAGTTAAAAAAGGAAAGACATACTGGATAACATAATCCAAGTTATACTACGCTTGAAAAAAAAATAGGATCGTCATTGGATTACCTTTGATAATAGGTCTGCTCAATTATGGCTAATCTGGAGTTAAATAACAAAGAGATCGCATTTGACTGTAAATGAATTGCTAAAAGGTCAAGAGTTATATATACTTATAATTTTGCAGGCTGTAGAGCCCACAATAACTTTTAGTTAGAAACATTAGGATGACAAGCAAAATGCTTTGAAGTATTTCATTACATACTTTTACATTCTAAGTTCAAATCCCAGCCAGGTTGACTATAGCTTTCATTCTTAAGAGGTCAATAAAATAGTACCAGTTTTGTAACTTCCATCAATTTAATTGACTCCATTTATCCCACACATCCCAATTTTGAGGCCTTGTGTTTACATTAGAAATCAATACTTATTATAATAAATTTCAGTTTGAACACTGCATTTAAAAATTATTTCCGCAAAGTTAACTATCTTTGGCTAAGGTGTGAGTATTATTAATACTTTCTAAAATGTGCTTTAAATTTTCACATCAAGTCAATAAATGTTATTAACTGGAAAACATAATTTTAAAAATACCCAATAAATTTGCAGCTGGAAAATCTTATCAGTGAATAATGAAATATTATAAATTATTTTTTCCTTAGCAAGAAGATTCAAAGATTGTGAAATGTCAATGCTGAGGGGAAGAAAGCCAGATGGGTGGGTGGGTGGGTGGAGAGATAGAGAGAGAGAGAGAGAGCATGTGTATGCTCATGTGTGTGCATGTGTGTATATGTGTCAAAAGGACAATGGAACAGTACATATATCCATTGCAGATAAACTGTAAGTGATAGCAGTAAAAGATTTTGCAGTTTGTTTTCATCAGAGTTTACAAGCATTCCTATGCTAATTCTCGAGAAAACTCCATGCTTAATCACTACCACCACAACCATCATCATCATTTTTACATTTGTTTTTTCCATGCTAACTAACATGTGTCGGACAAGAGTTACTGAGGCAATATTCAACAACTAGATACCCTTCTGGTTATCAATCCTTGTTTTGCAAGTAAGATACTTTTATTCCACTGGTTGTCTGTCACACATGATGAAAAACAGCAAGAAACAGGACATATTGTTTATGAGAGTTATAAACACAGTCACCATATTTGCTCAAGCAGTGACAATGTAAGACATGAAGAAACACACATACTTTGGTTTAAGTTGGATGAATGAGAAAGGAGTAATCAATATAAGTATAGAATATGCTTTTTTTGTGATCCTGAAATTGAGTGTTTGTCTTGCAACTCAAGTTCCACGCCATTATTCTCACTTGAAGATCATAATGAGACAGAGTTTCAGTTTCAATAAAAAGAAACTATAACAGGCTTTCATACAGTTCTATCAACCAGATTTCACTTACAAGGCCTTGGTTGGCCTACAACTATAGTAGAAGCCACTTGTCCAAGGTGCCATGCAGTGGGATGGAGTCCAAAACCATGTGGTTGCAAAGCAAACTTCTTAACCACACAGCTCTGTGTGCTTAACATAAAAGAAAGGTTTTGTCAAAAAGCTTACAATATAGAAGGGTCAAAATGAGGAGATAATTTAAAATAGAATGGTCAAAATGAGGAGTTAATTTAGGCTCTTTTCTATGGAGTTCAATCAACTTGTAATTCAATCTTGATTTCTAATTAGCTACATAATGTGCACATTATTATCAATATTATTCAAAAGCAACTTATAATTTAAATACTATTCTTCATCAAGAATATGATTTTAAATATTTGGATTTTTTTTTTAATATTCATGATCATCATTTTTATGTCTATTTTACTATGTTAGCATGATGAGTTAGAGGTGTGACTTCAATATTGAGGCAGATTTTTCGAGAGTCAGATGTTCTTTCTGTTGCCAACTCTTATTTTCTTTTAAAATTAAAGTATTTGTTTTCAAATTCTAATGGTCCTCGCATGTTGAAACCAAAGAAACTCCTGAACTATCAGAGTTTTGTTTACTTGAGAACACACAGTGTTAATGAAGACATAGGGAATCAACACACATGTGCACATGCCCAACAGGTTCTCTGCGCGGTTCTGTCTACATATTCTGCTCAAAGGGCATTAGTCATCCCAAGACTATTGTAGAAGACACTTGTCCAAGATACACCCTAGTTGGACCAAAACTGAAACCCACAAGGTTGCCAAGTTCATTTCACAACAACACAACCATGCTTGCATCTATAGTATATTAATAATCTTTTTGTTTATCAAACAAATAATTGCACCCAGAAATATTTTAATATAAAGCCGAACACAAGTCTAAACAATTCACAATGTACTTTATATGTATCAAAAGCAGCGAGACAATAAAAGCTAAAATATATGAAAGAAAAACAAATGAAATATATGAGGTTCAATGAAAACAATTACGTGGATTCTAGAAACTTAGGTAAAAAGAAAAGAAATAGTTTAGCATTTGTGACAGCAATAATAACTGATGGATATTTAAAAACAGAACTAGATAAACTAGAAGCTAATATTTTTATTAACATTAATCTTCTCAATCAAATGACATCCAAAACCTAAAATCTATGTAAAAATGAATATTAAATGCAATAAAACCAAAATAATAGTAAGTCATAAAAAAAAATTGTAATAGCTATTAAAATATAAAGTTTTTCTGTAATCATACAACATATAACAGTTGCAAACACATATTTAAAATAGTGTCAAAATTTAGCTACAGAAAATTAAAATCAATATATTGATTTCAGAACAGCTCCAAAAAAGAAATTCAGGAGCAGAGCTGTATGAAAACAAGAATAACAAGAATTCACGAAGATGATTTTATTATGCCATTTACGAATATTCAAATAAAACACATAAGCACA
Source organism: Octopus rubescens (assembly GCA_027564515.1). Taxonomy (NCBI): domain Eukaryota; kingdom Metazoa; phylum Mollusca; class Cephalopoda; order Octopoda; family Octopodidae; genus Octopus; species Octopus rubescens. The sequence continues at coordinate 16,764,190 of JAOPUL010000839.1, read as the reverse complement.
AATTGCTCATGATGTATTTTACAAAAAAATATATATCATTAATGCAATATTTGAAATTACAATCAATTTGCTCAGTAACTTAATATTTTAATTCTAAAACTAAACTATTTTCAATATAAAATACAAAAATGAAATTTACAAAAAAAAAAAAAAAAAAGATAACATTTCTAAACCCCATAATAAATTCTCTGCTATAAAATATAGAAATAATTTCCAATTTAAAAGATAAAAAGAAATGTTGCCATAAAGATTTAATCTTTATTTCTGGCCCTATCCTAAACCTCTAAAATGACACAAAAACATTGCACTCAACTCAGATTTTGTAATTTTTCTTTTTTAAATTACATCAGACATAGTTACAGTCATGTGTAAGATTCTTTCTATTATATAATGTTTTAGTGTGTGAGTGTGCACGATTTTAATCATTTCTCTGCTGTGATCTCATTGCTTGTTTTAGGTTTTACTTCAGATTTTATAATCTGATGTGGATAGAGGCTGCTGTATTCTTGGTTTGGAGCAAGCCTTAGATTGATTAGTCAGATGCCTAACAAAGCTGTTAACTCATCAATCATGTCAGCCCTCAAAATTTTGGCAAATAATTTCTTCATAAACCTGATCTGCACAATAAATGGAACAAAAATTCATCAAAACAAAAGACTTGAGTAAATTTAAACTTTAATACTAAATAAATAATTCACCATTTCCGAAAACATAACATGAAGAAGACTGAGATTACAAATAACTGACATTTATGAAGGAGCAAAATGATCAATTCATAGCTGTCATCTCTTCGAATATAATACCAATTATTTAATTCTATTAAATTTATGAGGTCACTACACATCCCTGTCAACAACAGATCAACACCATTTCATTTTTCTTCACTCAATATTTTCCTTAAATATGTTTAATGTGTAACATCCAAAATAAGATTTCAACTATGATATGCATCAAAACAAAAAATAACAATTTTTTGGTCAGCATTGTCTGGCTCTTTAAGATTTAGTCATCAGATAGTGAATATCTAGCAAAGGGTATCAATCACTTCAATCACCGCCACCACCACCCCTCCCCCCTCTCTCCCCGCACAGTTCTTAATCTCATTTTCTCTTCCTTTCCTCCTCTTCCTTTTTTATTTTCTGAAACATACAGAGATGAAAAATGGATCTCACACTGGTTTCCACGATGAGTCTTCGATTGCTCAATCCATGGAACTTAACTATTCACTAAATTAAAAGAGTGAATATTCCACAATGGTATTCATAAGCTGCGCTTATTGTGTTAACAAATAAGACAAGATTTTTTAATCACAACGCAGTCCATCCGATATACTTTCCATTTACTCAATTTCATTCACAAAGATATAGTAGAAGAGAAATGCTGAAGGTGAGGTGCAGACTTCATTATTGTAGTTAATTTCTTGAATATACAGCCATGCTTCTCCTTCAACCACACACACACAAAAAAGACTGGAACATCTTTGTTCATAGGTCTGCTCAATCAGAGCTGACTTGTTTCTAAACTACAGCAACAATGCAGAAATAAATGACACATGGTGTGTATATAAGGTAGAAAAGGAATGGCATGAAAGAAGGCTACTAACAGAAAATTATCAACATTGATACATTGTTGGTTTAAAGTGTGCATTTCACAAAGTAATAAAATGTATTTAATAACAAACTGTGGTAAATTTTGTAGTAAACAAATTATGAAAATTCCCTATCCCAAAATACATTTTTAAGTTCATAACATTTACAGTCTTGTTATAGAATGAGATCTTGGAAGTATATCAAGTTCTCAGCAAAGATGATATACTTTGGTAAGAGGTTGTTTAATAGTTATTACAAAAACACCAATAGGCAAATTAACATTATAAACTAACATTTTCTTTCTTTCTATCTATCCATCCATCTAGTAAAGGCATGTAACCTTGTGGTTTAAGTGTTTGACTCACAATCATGAGGTTTTGGGTTCAATTCTCAGATCAGGTGGTATATTGTGTCCTTGAACAAGACACTTCATTTCATGTTGCTTCAGTCTGTTCACCTGTAAATGAGTACCAGTGATAGCTGAATGGGATGTCAGTTTAACTCTCCATCTAACACTGGTACTTATTTACAGGTGAACAGACTGAAGCAACATGAAATGAAGTGTCTTGCTCAAGGACACCAACATACCACCTGATCTGAGAATTGAACCCAAAACTTCATGATTGTGAGTCAAACACTTAAACCACAAGGTTACATACATGCCTTTACTAGATGGATGGATAGATAAATAGAAAAAAAAAGAAATTGTTAGTTTATACTGTTAATTTGCCTATTATTGGTGTTTTTGTAATAACTATTAAACAACCTCCTACCAAAGTATATTGTCTTTGCTGAGAACTTGGTACACTTCCAAGATCTCAAGACTGTAAATGTTATGAACTTAAAAATGTATTTTGGTATAGGGAAATCTCATAATTTGTTTACAACAAAATTTAAGTGGGTCTTGTACTCTCAGCTGCTTAAACACCATAGAAAGTAAGATAAGTTCCAGCCAAATGGGCTTAGAGGCTCAAGACAGACTTCAACTTAGCCTATATATATATATATATCTACCAATCTATGTATGTATCCTTTTCTCTATCTTTGTATGTACATACATACACATAATTGTATGAAACTGGTGGTTCACTTCCTTTAATAAAGAGTTCCTCACTATGTGTGATCCTTCCAACAACAAATACACCTTTGTGTCAACTGAAGAAAAAGACTGAAGAAAATCTATTCCAGGTATCGGCAATCTGCAGCACTCGGGGTGTATACAGCTCTTTGTGCCTTACTGTTTAGCACATGTCATGTCATAAATGTACAAATATAACATTTCAATAAAGTGCATAACAATCTTTCAGTCCAACTCTGATAATTTAAACAGTTTCGTTTCTTTCTTGCCTTCATTCAATTACTGTTTCCTGCAATCAATGCTTTAATGATTTTTGCTTAGTGTAATATATTGTGCTATCTGTATCATGCTGGTTAAATTATTCATTAGTGGTGTGGCCCAATTTATAATGTTCAATCTCATAAGACCCTCTTGGTAGAAAAGGCTCACATCTATTAAGTACACTTTCTTCCATCTGTAGATCCAAACATGATTGTGTATGTGTGCATGCATGCATGCATTTGCACGCACATACACAAGCAACTACTTTATGAAAAGAAAGGCAAGATTAAACAAAAACTAAGAAATACAAAATTGGTTTTTGCGTACCTATGCAGTTTTGCCTAGTATATTCCACAGCCAAACATTTTAAACATCAGTACCCATGCTAACATGGAAAACAGACGTTAAAGGAAGACGATGATGATACTAGTCTCCAAAAGATGAAAATAACAATGAACATTAAACACTGAATGAACCCAGTTAGACCTGATTATATAGTAATACCCAGGACATTAGGAGACTCCTTTATCAGAGACTGTTATCAGTAAGAAGTGGTCAACTATTTGATCCTTTCCATTCTGACTCAGAATCGATAAATCCCTATATAAATTACACACAACTGTGTATAGAAGACATTAAAATATCACTTGACTATTTCCTCCAAGTCCAGGCTCACTTTCTCTAATCAAATCATTAACCCTTTAGTATTAAAACCAGCCATACCAGGCCCAAATATTCTACCTGTTTTATGTACAAACTGACCAGATCAGACCTCTCACACCTACTCTACAGTGTCATTCTAAACATATACAATCACGTCATTGAAATCACAAAGCTACAAGATAATGTATGATAAATTCAAAACAGTGTGAATAAATAAGTATTACATTTGACAAAGTAATGTGAATGCTAAAGGGTTAATAAATGATATCACTGAATCCTCACTCACTGCTAAAAATAAAAGGGAGTTAAAATCTGAAGAAATTCACTTGCTAAATCACAAAAAATAAACAGGTGTGGCTGTGTGGTAAGCAGCTTGCTTCTCAACCACATGGTTCCGGGTTCAGTCTCATTGCGTGGCACCTTGAGCAAGTGTCTTCTACTATAGCCTCAGGCCAACCAAAGCCATGCCAGTGGATTTGGTAGATGGAAACTGAAAGAAGCCCATCGTATATATATATATATATGTATATATCTTATGTGTGTGTGTGTCCTTGTGTCTATATGTGTCCCCCACCACTGCTTGACAACCGATGTTGGTTAGTTTACGTCCCTGTAACTTAGCGGTTCGGCAAAAGAGATTGATAGAATAAGTACCAGGCTTGAAAAAATAAGTACTGGGTTCGATTCATTCGACTAAAAATTGAAGGCGGTGCCACAGCATGACCGCAGTCTGATGACTGAAACAAGTAAAAGATAAAAGATATATATGTATATGCATGTGTGTTCATTATTCTCTCTCTCCACGCCGTGGTATCTGTCAATGAGTGCCATCATAATGCATGTAGTGTCCTTCATTTTCAATGTTGTGAAAACGTCTGGCCATGAGGAAATATTACCTTACTTGGAAATAGGTGAGGGTTGGTGACAGGAAGGACATCCAGCTGTAGAAAATCTGCCTCAACAGATTTTGTCTGACCCATGCAAGCAGACGTTAAAATGAGGATGATAATGATGATGATGATGATGGTGATGACAATAATGATGATGACGACGGCAGCGATGATGATGACGATAATGATGATGATGTGGATGATGATGGTGATATATTTAATAGCTTGTTTTATTTTGGATCAAAGTTTCACTGGAAACTGAGAAAGAGTGGAAGAGACATACATCAAGGGAGAGAGAGAGTTAGGAATGGAAAGGGGGTGGGGGTGGACAGAGAAATAGATAGGGAGAGAGACTGCTTAGTAAGTATGATTAACATTGCTAATATAGGTCACAGTTATTGAGTTGTTAAACTACCAAGCTATTCATTAGTTCAATGATGAGTAAAACTTGTGCTTCGAGGAGACACATTACATAAAAATATACAAATCATATGATGTATTTTTAGGAACTAACCAATCAACTGCATTCTACCATGTCTATAAAGGAAACTTTTCATAAGCTTTTATTGTTTTTAATCAGATTCTTATTGCATGTATTCTACATACATGTGTGTGTGTGTGTGTGTTCTTTGTATGCTTGTATTTATAGATGTGTGTATGCATGTACATCATCATCATTTAACGTCTGTTTTCCATACTGGCATGGGTTAGACGGTTTGACTGGAAACTGGCAAGCTGGGGAG
>JAOPUL010000839.1:16721810-16732401 GCA_027564515.1 Octopus rubescens | reverse complement strand
CAATATATATAGATATATATATATATATATATATATATATCCCCAAAATAGAGGGACAAAAGGCCACAAGCCGTAATACTAGATTACCAGGTGTGTGTATATATATATATATATATAACTATGCCAACATGACATGCTTAACAAAGTCAACCACTTTTTCTGTTACTGTGTGGTCAGATGATGAAAGTCTGCAACAAAAGGAAGACACAGTGGGTCATGTTCAACCCATGCCCGCATGAAAAAAAAAACAGAGGTAAAATGATAATAATAATCATAGTGTGGTGGTGGTGGTGGTGGTGGTGGTGGTAGTAGTGATGGTGTTAAAAGAGAGCATATTGCATTAAATGCTTTTCTATATCCTTCTTATAGAGTTATCCACTTCAACCTACATTTTACCTTTTTCTCTCTTTGTCTTTTAACAACTATGAGTTGTTCATTCACAAAAAAGTAGATTAAAAATAGTAAAAATCTAGGGCAATTTAATGAATTAGTATGAATAACTATGGCAATGTTGGAACATATTTTGGCTTATCAGTTCCCCTGTATACACAGTCTGGATTTGAAGAATCTTTAGTGTGTTGGACAAAAATGCCATTCAGAGTTTGTTTGGCTCTTTAAATTCTCAGATAAATATTGCCACAGTCAATTTCATTTTTCAAGTCAGCATCATTATCATCGTCATCATCATTATATCAACCTCATCGTCATTTAACATCCATGTTCTATGTTGGCATGGTATAGATGGTTGGACAGGGCCTGATGTATCCAAGGATTGCACCAAGCTCCAATGTCTGCTTTGGCATGGACAGGGTGATCTTTTTCATGCTACTTGCATTCTTGAGGCTGCCAGCAGTTCGCAGAACTAGGAACCCTTGGAGAGGTGTGGGGAGGTCAGCTTCATGCTAGGGGACGAGTTGGTGTGGCAGAACAGGTTCCTGCAGAAGGATCTGCAGGGCTACTGACATCTAGTTAGGGGAAAAGGATGCAGGGGAGAAATCTCAATCAAGTACTGAGATCGATTTAATTGGCTAATAATCCCAACCCTTAAATTTCTGGCCTAGCATCGAAAGAAATGCTTAGCAGTCTTTCTTCTGGCTCTCTCCGTTCTTAACTCAAATCCTGCTGAGGTCAACTTTGGATGGGGGGGGGGGGATCAGATAACCTCTGCCCAAAAAATTTCAGGCCCTGTGCCTATAGTAGAAAGAATTATTTTTATTAGCTGGCAGAACCGTTAGCACGCCAAACAAATGCTTAGCGCCGTTTCTTCCGGCTTTGTGATCTAAGTTCAAATTCCGCTGAGGTCGACTTTGCCTTTCATCTTTTTCGGGGTCAATAAAATAAGTTAACACTGGGGTCAGTGTAATCGACTAACCCCCTCCCCCGAAATGGCTGGCCTTGTGCCTAAAATCTGAAACCATTATTTCTACTAACAGGGTGGATAATTGATGGAATCTGTAAAGTGATGAACAAAATATAGTATTTAGCAACTTCTCTTTACATTTTGAGTGCAAATCTTCGGGTCAGCTTTGCTTTCCATCATTTCAAGGATATGGATCAATATAATCCTTGTCCTAAAATTCTGGCATTTTGCCTGTCTTAGAAACTCTAATTATTATTATTATTATTATTTGTAGGGATACAAGAGTAGCAGAAATGGAAGAGCATGAAAACAAACACCTACATTCTTGAGTTCAAACCCCACTGAAGTAACAAGCACATATATATTGCAGTTGATCCAAACAACTCAAAGCGATCCATACAAAATTTGAGATTATGAGCCAATGTATTACTGTTTGCAATATATATATACTAAGATAAAGTGGTGAAACAAGTACAGTACCAGATTTGATGCAGAACAGTATTTACTTTGATTCCTCTTTATTCTGTATTCAAATAACGTCAGAGTATACTTTACATTTTATCCCTTCAGATTGAATAAGAGCCAGTAATATACTGGGATCATACCATGAACAAAAAAATAAAACAATGTATGAATAACATAAATACTTTTGATATCACTCCTTTAATCCCTTTAGCATTTAAACCGGCCCAAATATTCTACCTGCTTTATGTTCAAACTGACCAGATCCACAGCCCCTCGCATCTACCCTACAATGTCATTCTAAAAATAGACAATCACATGATTGAAATCTTGAAACTATGAGATAAGGTAAGATTAATTCAAAACAGTGTGAATAAATAAGCATTACATTTGACAGAGAAATCTGAATGCTAAACTAAAGGGTTAAATGTTGTAAGGAAGTGAACTAAAAATGCAAACAATATTAAATTTTAAAAATAAAGCCAATGAGTGAATCTCTACATGATTGCTTGACCTGCATGAAATAGCAACTGAATCTCCTTCAAACCTGACTCTGCCAACCATGTAGTCCTAAATGCACACACACACAAAAAAAAAAAACAACATGATGGTCATGACTGCGCAATCAGAACCAACTCGGGGCTAAATAACAAATAAAATAAGAAAAGAAAAACTTAACCAGATGCTTCATTAACTATTCAAAATCTGAAAAGATAGTCTTCATACCAATAGACTGAATCAACAAATGTTTTAACTAAAGAAATATTGTACTAAGAGGTTGGGAATTTAACTATGAAATATTTAACTATTGAAGAAAACAAGCAAACATTCACTCTAGGAAACAAGTGGTTGTATAAATATTTGCTTCAAACCACAATGAACAAACTAGAGAGCCTCTATGTGGTCGCTTGATATGCTAGAAATAGCAACCAAATCTGCCTCAAATCACTTACCCACTGTCTTAAACAAAGATACATTAAACAATATAGTTCCCCACCTATCTCTCTCTATGTGCCATGCTTGTGTGTTAGTGATCATGGTCCTTCAGTCTGAAGTCATGATTTTTCTTGGGAAAGATACAGCTGAGGTTTCCCTTAACCTTTTGCCAGTTAACTTACTCTGCTAGACTCCTGCTCTTATCCTTGAGGCACAGGAGCTCGATTACACATAACATTATGGCCTGTCCACACACACACACACAGGTGAGCTTACATAATACATGTCTAGGGGCCAGCGCTCCTGAACACCTTAGCCACAAGACCATCTTCTACTATTTCATCCACAACAAGGAATCAGTGCTATTATATGGCAGTGAAACATGGACACTGACAAAAAAAAATTATCAAACTGACAGCTACGAATGGTCCTAAATATGACAAACAAATGCTTTTATGGAGACCTGCCGAAAGTTAGCGAGAAGATCAGGAAAAGACAGCTGTGACTATCTGGTCACTGCGTGCACCACCCTGAACCGGAAGCATCCAAATTAGTCTTGTGGAACCCACTTCATGGTGATGTAAGAAGAGAAAAACATTGTCACACTTAATCACTTAGGCCCAGTTGGGCCTAGGGCCTAAACAATAAGAAGTAGTGATCTGCAACAGCTAAAGTCAGTTGAATAAATTTCGTAAAACAGAATATTATTCAGGGTAGAGCTCTTTGTTAAAGAAATTTCCTCTCCAATAAAGGGCCCTGTGTAAAATGCTAGGGCTCTCTTCTTAGGGAAACACCAATCAAATCAATTTTGTGAACTTTAGACAGTTGTTGTTGTTTAGCCCTGAGCAGCCCAGATTGAGCTGACATGATCAAAAGCATTCTATGATCTCACTTTTTAGTCAAATACAGTGTGTATATAGGACCCCATTATCCAAAGTGTACTTCCTCTTTCTTAAAAAATGATAGGGTAAGATTAGAGTGAAACTTTGGCTGTTAGAAATAGCAGATCAATCAAGCATGTAGACACTCCTTAACCAATCTTTTGATAATAATTTTATAGATGACTATAATTATTATCCTAGCACTGGCTACATCAGTGGAAAATACTGTACTATTCAAAGTATTTGTAACTAGCATTGTAAACAAAATACTTTACAGAACGAGAATTAACTGCCAAAGAAAGTGTACACACACACACAGAAATATAGATAAAGATATATAAATGTGTAGAGATTTTGGCAAACTTTTACACACAAATGTTAAGAAAACATGGTATCTGTGTGATAGAAGGTTTAAGATTCAGATAGTGTTGAAGAAAAACAGCAATTCTGAGGCTGTTTTTCATATCTCTCCACTACCCTTGGTGAAATAGCAAGCTATTCTGATAACACGAATCTTTTAAGATATAATCTCAAGAGAAAATGCATGACAAGATGCAAGTTGTTGCATTATATTTCATTAGGTTATTAATCTATGAAATGCAACTGCATCTGTCGGATGACAAGTTGTTCTTTCATGCCTTGATAATTGATAGTGTTTTATTAATATTGTTCTTGTTGTTGCTGCTGCTGCTGTTGTTGTTCTAACTCTTTACATCTTTACATTCTGAGTTCAAATCCTGCCACAGTCAGTTTTGCCTTTCATCTTACCAAGAGAATAAAATAGAGTACAATTCAAGTACTGAGGTCAATGTAATCTACTCACACACCACCTCCACAAAACTGCTGCCCTTGTACCTGAATTAGAAATAGTTAACATTATTATTGTTGTTGTTTTTAGCTTGGAATGGGCACTTGGTAGTCCAGAGTAATTCTGGATCTGCAGGGTTCCTTGACTGACCATAGGTGGCTGTACCATGAATGAAACATCTCTGATTTCATGCTTTTGTATACTTTCATTTTGCATGGTTGTCTTTTACATAATCAATTCTGCATAGCCCCTCACCTTTTCATGTAATTTGTTCTAGTTAACATCTATCCTCTCCATCTGTTTCCCTTGTGGCAAATGCAAAAGTTACTATTATTATTATTATTGTCGAGCAAAATAGTATGAAGTATTTATTTGCATCCATTTACATTCTGAGTTCAAATCCTACCAAGGTAAACTTTTCCTATAACTTTCCTGGGTCCAGTTAAATACTAAAATCAAATTAATTGACAGCTGCCCTCTAGTGCCTCCTAAAATTGGTGACCTTGTACTTGGACAAATGGTGGAGGAGGTAAAGTGCTAAATCAAATGTCTAGAAATATCCATCCATTTTTACCAAACACTATTCTCCGAAGTGTCATGGGGGTACAATCCTCAGGCACTTCCTCTATAGAAGCAACTGTTACAGCACTTTCCGACTGGATTCTGAAACATGACCAACTGAGACGATAAATATTGCCTAGCAATATTTTTTTCAAATCTGTTTACATTCTGAATTCAATTTTCAATATGGTAAACATTCCCTTTTATCCTTCTTGCGTTGTTAATTGTGTTCACTCTCTAGTAAAAATTCAGGCTGTTCTACCATTCCTCCTTTCCTCCCACCAGTCTCTTGAGATCCTGAAAAGGATCGTAAGTATTGTTCTTTTGTTCTTTTCTCTCTAAGCCATTAAGAAAAGTCCAAGTCAAGTAATTAAATTAACTATAATATCAAAATGTGTGGGTTTTGTGAGATATTCAAGATAGACTTAGCCAATAGCCAAATCCATCCCACATGTGACAACAGCTGTTCAACAAAAATCTACAAGTCAGCAATGCTAATGATAACAAAGTAAGAGTAAAATTACGGTTGAGATTTTATACTCAAACCACTTGAGATAAAGACAACTGTCCAAACATTCAAGTTTAGTTATATCACGCTTAAATACTTTTTGACACTTGAGCTGTCTCTAGTTCCTTGATACAAACCAACCTGTTTTAAAGTGTTTATATTTGATTCAAAACACCTTATAGATTTTTGCTAGAACATTATAGTTTGGTAATCATCTTTATATAGAAATAAATGTAAAACAATTATTTTAGTAAATCCAACCAAATTCTTGATTATCTTCAAAATTAAAAAGAAAGCATAAGGCTTAAAAATATAGTTGAATACCATGAAGTTATTTATGTCACTTTGATAAGATAGAAATATGGAGAAAATAGTTTTAACATATATAAGTCTAATTATTATATAAATTATGAAGAATGCTTTAAATTACATACCGTATTTCCGTGAGTAATATCCATTTTAAACCAAGTAGGTGTGTTTCTGAAGAAACAAAAGAAAAAAATTGCTTTAAGTAACAAATCAAAATAATTCTATGAGAAAAACTCTCTCCTCCTCAATTACTTTTTTTTTTTTAATCTGTTATTTAATAGTAGTGGTTAATTTAAAGAAATACTGGTTCTAAAGAAATATTTGTTTAGAGAAGAAAAAGACGTCTGCTAATTAAAGTGTTAACATTCCTGAAAACACTGAAAGGATAAAAAGATTTGTAATGAAAAAAAGAATTTATAGCATTCAAAAACATAAGTATTTTTCTTAAGGAATTCATATACTAACATTCAAACAAGGACAAAACTATAACAAACAAGTACATAAAAAAAATAAGTAAAAATAAAAAGCAAAATTTCTTTGATAAATGTAATGGCAATTTACAAAGGTTAGTCTCAGATAGGTTCAAACAGTTCATGTGTGTGTATATATATATATATATATGTTCGTTCTGATTGTTTCTTTATATAAATTATTAATATATATATCCACGCAATACGCACTCTCTCAATTGTTTATATATATATATTCTCATACAAGCATACGTTCACATAGACAACTCTTACATCCCCCTACCGTGCATCCATTCGTACATATATATACATACATACTCTCACACACACACACACATACACACACACACACACTTACACACACACACACATGTATGTATATATATGTGTGTGTGTGTGTGTGTGTGTGTGTGTTAGCGTATTGTAACGAACTAAATAAAGAATTCAATACTGCGAAAGCAGAGTTTTTTCGTAATTTATTTGTATATTTGTTTACAAATTTATAAATTCAGAACTGAAATATTCAATGTTGAATGAGACAAATTTAAAAGTTTATAAACTTACATACGTATGTACGTATGCGCGCGTATGTGTGTATGAGTGTGTTTGTGCATGCGTATATGTGTATGTGCATGAACGTTCGTACGTGTGAGTATATGTGTATGCATATGTCTGTACTTTAAACAGTTTTTCGCAGTGTTAAAACATGGGGATGCAAAATGATGGATTATAAACAGCCGTAGTTAAGCTGTTTCAATATTGTATGACTTCATTATTGTAGTGATGTTGTTGCCTTGTATTTTCTCTTTTGTTCATTTAATTTTTGGAGAAGTGAATGATAGGAGAAGGGTGTTGAAATATGTCCTTACAGTGCAGAAGCTGATGCCGATATATCTGTAAAATAATGTTTCCGAATTTATTCAAGTCAAACTTACTCATAAACAGACATCTCTGACGAAGAAATTTTTCTTTTAATAATTAGTTAATAACTAGTAGTAAACCCATCCATCCATCCTTCCATCCGTCCATCCATCTCCGCCCACTATTCCTGGGGTGGTCGTGGGGTTAGAGTCCTCAGTTACCTCCTCCATAAGAGCCTATCAGAAGCAATTGTCATTAGACTTCCCGGCTGGATTCCTAATCGTAACCAACAGAGACTATAGTACCCCTAGGTCTCTTGCCAGTTGGCTCGGCTTGAAGAATCCGTTTTGCGATTCTTTCTATGATATTCAAGTAATACCCATGGAAATTTCACAGGTCATGTTGTGGTACAGTGTCGTTCGGTAATAATATCCTGTCATTTCCTTTATAACCTTTGGTTAATCTCTAGGAAATATTGTATATTCTCTTTAGTAATGTTTTCTCTTCTAGCCTATTTTCTTTTTCTGGCTTGTGCAAAATATTCTTGCTTGTCATCATCATCTTTCATATTTTGCCTTATTTCTTCCTTAGCAATTCTCATTCTTTCCCCATTAGCTTCAACTTCGTTGGTCATCATTCGACACTTTCTAGCTCCGCTTCTTGCATTAATTTCAGTCCTTTAATCCTGATTAAAAGCTTCTAGTTGTTCCTAATTTTCTTTTCTTTATTCCTATTTCTTATTACTTTTCTTTGCCCTTTTCGCAATTTATCCCTGTGTCTTCTCAGCCTTTTCTCGATTCAATTTTCGCTGGTGTGCTTTATGCTTATTGTCTGCCGTAACAGTAAACTCCGTTTCGGTTAATAAGTAGACACACATTTAGCTAATTGCCATCTGTGTATGTGTGTGCGCGCCAATAGCATTCGTATGTGTATGTATGCACAAGCATGTAGCGTTCGTTTGAATCTCTCTCTTCCTCTATATTTCTCTTTCTCTATTCCTCTCTCCCCCTCTCCCGCTCTCTATTACATACACACTTTTGCTATTTTTTTCCACAGCGTGACAAACTTTTTACACCACAGGAATGTATCGTTAGTACTTTCTTATAGAATATTTTTTAATAGTCGGTTGAGGTCGAGATGACACGATATTGACACAACAGGGGTAGAGTCGGCTGTTTGTATCTTTTCAATAGCATCATATAAAAGTCCGCAAACAAGACTCTTAATTTGCAATAGTTTAGTCCACGTAGCATGGATGTATTTATATACATTTGACATGAAATATTTATAAAGATGCTGTAACAGTAAATCCACAAACAAGAATCGAGCACACATCTTTCGATTACCTGGAAAACCAGGTTAGGTAAAACATCTAAACACTTTCTACCACAGGGTTTCACTGTTATCTTTTCTAAACCAAACTACAAATATATTATCTGCAATAATCAACACTAACTTTGACACAGTCTTTCTATACATTAGCTTGATGCCGTCAGCAACTTTGCTACCGTTGATATTTATTTCGAGCTAACTTTTTTGCTCTATATGTAGAATATCCGAAGGTAACATTATCTCCGCTATTGTTTTTCATAAGAATGGTGTCAGGAAATTAATTAATTTCTTAACAACTCTACTTTTTCTACTTCAACAAATGTAATTTTTTATACGGTTACTTAGTGGTTCTTTCACCAATATTTTGTCAAGTACAATGAAGGCTATATTTCGCTGATTAGATCAGAAAAAGACTGAAATATGTTCATTGTTGCCTTCTGTGTTTGCAAAGCAAAATACAATTTGTGTTTTTCGTGTCTACATCAAATGTTTGCGTTATTTCTCAAATAATCAAATAACTAAGGGTTTGGGAACCCGGGATTGCTGTCTATGAGCCTAGAAATTTTATTTGTAAGATTGGAAATAGTATTAGTTCAATTTGCAGAACATTTCTAGCAGGAGTTGCACAAAGAACGATAGTACTATGGCTTTAGCTGAAGAAAAAAAATGAAAAAAATATTGTCATTGACAAATATTGTTTTTTTAACTCACCGCATATTTATTCTTTAGAGTTTTAATTCTCTCTGCATTCGTTCACACTTGTACGTATAATTTCCTTACACTAGTGTTTAAACTATGGCTAATTTTCAACAAGCAGTCTATATGGCCTTTGTGATGCATTATGCTTGCGTACAAACCGTTTGTTCTGTAAAAGACAGAAGCTTCGGTTTGTATCATTGGGATCGTTGTTATTTTTCAGTCACGATTTTTTGTTGTTGTTTAGCATTTAAAGAAATTTATTTTAAAATATTATTTATATTTGTATATTCCAGAAAATCTCGATGCTCATCTTAGATCTCGTCTGCTCCAGACCATCAGAAACCGTTTCCTTGGAAAGATAAAATTGGATTGAATGACAAGACAGTAATGTTACCAATCAGGATGAGAATCAAACCTCGCCCGAGTTCGACCTTCAATTGCAGCTGGCATAACCGCCAAGTCTGCTTGCATTATCCCACTTCTTTGGAGATGACCTAAACCAAATGTTAACCGTTTGGAATATTTTGAACTATAATAAACGTGATGGAATAATAAATAAATATATAAATATATAAAAATGAATAAATAAATATATAGCCATGATATTCTGACTTCTGTTTTAATATACTTTTGTTGTTTTTATCAACTTTTAAATATTTCATTAAGTCAAAAAGTAGGTACAGAAGTGATCGAATGTGAGAAAACTGGTGACGACTATCTGCAACAGAAGAATTAGTTCACGTGAGAGATTTCGAAGATTAAATTAAAGTGAAAACTTTAACGTTTCGGAACCTTGCCCTTCGTATGAGAACGGGGGAGAATGAGAAAGTTGTGTTGCTTCTTTAGTTTTCATTTCTTGCAGCAAATGATATTATCGAACTTTGGCTCGAACCCTCCAACAATATAGGAAAGCAAAGGGATCGTAGTCTGCAATTTCGCTTTTCTACTTTCTGAGTTCAAACCTCGCCAGAGTCAGTAATTCATTTCATTGTTTGGAGAGGTGGAGTTAAACATCAATCAAACGCTAGAGCCGTTTCAATAAACTTTGTCTCTTCAATAAATATGTGCGTTCTTACTGAAGTATTAGAACGTCTTCAGTAATAAATCTAATAACTGTTGTTCGCAGATCAAGAGGTAAATTTAGAGCGAGAAAAATCTGTTTTAGATTTCAGTTCTTATTAGAAGATATTTTCATACATTTAAATCCCAAATTCAAATTACCCGTAAGAAAATGCATGAATATCACTTCATCTCATCTAATCAAACTGAAATACAAAGAAACAAATCAATATCTCAAAAGTGTTTGTTCGACGTTTCCAAATTACAAAAGTCAACCGGAACACAACTTCGGTTTCCATAGTGTTAAGTATGAAAAAAAAAAAAAAAAAAAAAAAAAAAAAAAAA
>JAOPUL010000839.1:16679553-16695349 GCA_027564515.1 Octopus rubescens | reverse complement strand
ACTTCTCATTTTAGTTTCGTTTTAAATTGAAACAATTTGTAGGTTAAATAAAGAGTGTTAAAAGTTGACGCCGGAATTTTTCGTCCTCCATCTCTCTACGATATATATATATATATACGTTGTTGTGAACTAGTGGGCAAAGAAGATATTGCAATCTTTCTGAAATCTTTCTGGACAGAGTCAAAAAACATTCACTGCATTTTGAAATGTGTGATAGCTATTATATGGTAGTGAAATATGGACACTGAGGAAGAAATTATCAAACGGGTTAGACGGCTGCCACACGAGGATGTTACAAATGGCCTTAACTATCAAAATGGTAGCAACATATGACAAACGAATGCCTTTATGGAGACCTGACTAAAGTTACCGAGAAAATTAAGTGAAAACGGCTGCGACTGTCTGGTCACTGTGTGTGCCACCCTGTACTACAAGTATACAAGTTAGTCTTGTAGGACACACTTCATGGTGATGTACAGGGTGGTCTGAGATTCTTGTCATCCCTACATATTGTTTTTAACTTCACTGCAAGGTTTAGCATACCAGCTCCTCCGAAGAGGACGATACTGCGATGGGAACATAAACTGTTTCTCACAGGATCTCACAGGATCAATTAAGGACAAACCAAGGACAGGACGACTCTCAACGCGAAGGGACACATGTGCAGAGGTGGAGGCATCTGTACTACGATCACCCAAGAATTCTATACGAAAACGGTCTTCCGAGCGAGGAATTCCACAATGTTAACACACATGACAAAAGATCTTCATTTGAAATCTATTGTTCTCATTACTTTTTGGTTAGGGGGTGACAAGACTTTCGAACCACCATGTATATTGGTATTTTTACTGTAGGAATTCAAACAATTATCTACATGAAAATAGACAAGAAGCATAAAATATACATAAGTATTCTCAGTTCACTTGTTGGCAAGCAAACAAGGGAATCTTTAAGTGATTGCTCAATATGCTAGAAATAGCAGTCAAATCTCCCTCAAATCACAATCCTAAAAAAAAATACGGAAATGCCATAGTGTATAATGCAGTCCTAGATACACTACGACTAGAACTTAAAAAAGACCATGTTTGCAGTTGGAACGGTTTGATCACATCCACAGAAGCAGAGTTGAGCTGGAGCTAAACAAACAACAGATAATAACTGAAATTGTTTTAAACTATATTCTCTAACGCAGTATTTCTCAACCATTTTTTTTTTTTTTTTTTACCTCTGGACCCCTTTGATTCCTATTTTACTCTACTGGACCCTCATAACCATTCCAGGTTTTTTAAAAAATCTTATATTTTTATAATTAAATATTATTAGGAATTGTATGAAAACAAATTGTTAAAATATGTTGTGTATTGTACAAGTATAAGCAATTTATTGCACATAAATTTTAACGGCTAAATCTTAATAGGGACCTCCTCCTCCAAGGGTCATGTGGGCCCAGATTGTGAACAACTGCTATAACGGAACTAAATAAAGTCTGAAGACTAACAGACTTTTAGCCTCTTTGTCCAATTCGTACAGTGACATCGTTCCATTTCACACTATAACACCAGGCTGATTCGTTCTTTAATTCTGTCTATTCGTCTTAATGATATTTTATACCAAAAAAATACAACGTTTATAGTAGTATTTCAAAACAAAGTACGACACATACATAGAGGAGATCTAGTAAACCTGTGGCTAAGTTTTATTTATTTATTGGTTGGTTTCTTTGTAGGGGAGGTGGTGTCTTTCACCCTACACAATTTCTCACGTCTATTTCAGTTCCTAGTCTCGTGGCACTGAGGTTTCAAAACTTAACCGAACTTTTTTTTTATTATTATTATTAAATGCCGTCGGGTTCGACTTTGCCTTTCATCCTTCCGGGGTCGATAAAGTGAGTACCAGTTACGAACTGGGGTCGATAACATCGCCTACTCCCCTCCCCCAAAATTCCAGGCCTTCGTGCCCAGTATAGAATGGATTATTATTATTATATATTTTAATCACAACTACTACGATGAGCACTAGCAAACTTCTAAAGTAGTCGATCGACTTGCTAGAAATAGTAACTAAATTTAAGAAAAGAAAAAATAGGAATGATACACTGGATAATGCATTTATTCCTATGTAGGTGGAAAGAAACTCGGGTAGAGCGTAACAGCAGATGGCCCTCAGAGGTACTTTATACCTGACAATAAAATAAAAAAATAAAAAAAAATTTATTCTTCTCAACACAAAGTAAAATTTGTCACTGAACTGGATCTGTTCGGAAATACAGAAAGGTGACTTGTACTTTTAACGAGAAAATAAAAGGAATAAATTATTAAAAGGAACTCTATTGGGGTAGCAAAACTAGATTAAGGGATCAACTCCTCGTTTTTGATACCGACTGCCATGAGGACAAACCTGTTGGTGTAAAGGAGAGGACTTAACAATGTGAGAGAGGGAGAGAGGGAGAGAGAGAGGGAGGGAAAGAGAGAGAGAGAGGAAGAAAGAGAGAGAGGTGCAGAATTTCAGTCTATCTTTCATTTCAAGTTTTTCACGCTACATTGAATTTCTTAACTTGAAATATATATTCGTTCTCGTACTCGCCACCTAAAGCCGTTTGCAGAGCAATGATAGGTGTATATGTGTATTATAATATATATATATATATATATATATATAGCTGAATGAGCAAAACGGCATCGTAGTATATAAGCACCCACAGTCAACTAATACATTCAGTAAGTAGTTACAAATGCATCAAAAGAACGTAACACTGCCAAAAATTGCATGGAAAGAATTTCTCGAGACTGCAAGAGCTTCTTCAACAGACCAGCTACAAATATGTAATCATAACATGCCGCAAAACGAAAACAGTTTTGCTCTCTCAACGTGTGTATTTATTAAACAAGCAAGAAAAAAAAATGTACCTATGAACATGAGACAAGTCTCATTAATAGGGTGCTGGCATCTGGAAAGTAGAGGTAGATTGGGGTGGCGGGGTAAGAATTACTCAAAGCAAGGTTGCTGTTTATAACAAGCAGCAAACAAGAAAGAACAAGGGTGGAAGGAGAATCTGTTTATGGCGCCAATTTATTTAGAGGAGAACGGAGTATGAGGAGAGGGGGGGGACTAAATACGCAGACTATATATATATATATATATTCCTAACACCACGTCTGGGAATTGGTGTAGCTTTCAATGGCGGCCTTTGGAAACCAACACTCGAAACATAGAAAGAAAGAAGAAATTAATCTGTAAATTAATGACGAAATCAGAGATAAAAGATACAAGCAATATCCCTATCTATCTATGTGTGTGTGTGTAGGTATTATATATATATATATATATGAATTGAAAAAGTATGTCACAAAACGATTTAATCAATACTTTCAGTTGTCTTTAATCAGCACAGTAAAGAAAATAAAAAAGAAAAGAGAGACAAATAAGCTTTAAGTCCATTTTAGAACTGTGTATGTGTGTTAATGGACGAAAGAACTAGAGATAAAGGAGGAATACGAATACAGAGGCGTGAAACAGGATCAGAGAACAACGATCCGGGTGGTTAGATTACGACCAGGCATAGCAGACTGTATGAGAACATTAGTATGGGAGCGGTGATGGTAGTACGCCGAGAAAAGGATAAGATAGACATGTTAGTCACAATGAGAGATTTGCCCGTTACATACAGCCAAGTATCACAAAAACCTGTTGTCGCAAGAGACACAACGTGCGAACCAACGTACATGTGTGTAAATGCATATCCGTTTGTCTGTGTATGTGTATATATTATGGAGAAGAGAGGGGAAACAGGAAGCTTTGCCAACAATGCACAAACACAACCAATTCTGCATATGGTAGTAGCAGTAGCAACTGCACACACACACACACACACTACGTACAGAAAAGCGTGTGCAGCATAAATTATTATTCCTGTCCTCTCTCTCTCTCATTCTGTTTACACGGCAAGTGTTTTTCTTTCTCGTTATAATAGCAGTAAATATTAACACTGTATTATTATAGTAACAACGACCACCATGAATGCGATTTCTACTTCTTCCATGCGTTATGTCTGTCTTGCTTTGTTACAGTGCACATGGAATATTAAACAGAAATAATAATTTCTGTTTGAGAAAAGCAATTCTTTCTTTCCGGCTGGATTGGAAAAGTCAGTCGGCAGAATACATCATCATCATCAATCATATCAAGCGCCATATTTCGCGACCCACTTTCGATTCGCCATCGCAAGATAATCGCATTCTGCTCATTCGCACATTTAACGTCTTTTGGAAAGGCATGAACGTCACAGCGAAATTCATGAAGTACACGACTTCTGAATCTCGGCTGGTTCGTATTCCCCTTCCACACACAAAAAACGACCCTGGGGTGAAAAAAATTCATGTTTGCTATCGAATAAATTCGCCACTAAACACAGTCGAAAGAATGTACCAGTCAAGTACTGAGGTCAATATAATCGACATTTCCTACTAACACAAATTTCAGGCCTTTTACCTATATGAGGAACTACTACTACTACTTTAATAGCAGAATCGGGAGCAAACTGCCTTATATTATTTAGTTATGTCCCTTAAGGCAGCGAGCTGGCAGTATCATTAGCACGCCGGGCAAAATGCTTAGCAGCATTTAGTCCGTCTCTACGTTCTGAGTTCAAATTTCGCCTTTTATCCTTCGGGGGTCGATCTAATCTACTAAACCCCTCCCCCGAAATGGCAGGCCTTGTGCTTAAATCTGAAACCATTATTTAGTTATGTCCCTTACTTTTCTTAGTGCAATATTGTCGGAGTCCATAAAATAAGTACGTAATAGTCGAGAAGTACGGGCGTCTATATAATGGACAACTATAACCTCCACCAAATTTGGTAGACTTGTGCACCCGCTAGAAATAACTATTATTGTGATAAACTAGTTCATCGGCCTTAATGAGCCAAACCTACCTATAATAATGACATTCTGGCCGTGATCATTCCAACATTTTATCTACGGTATCCTTTTTTTTTGCTTTTATGTCGGTAGATGCTGTGATTCGAGGGAGATTTAGCTGCTATTTCTATCAGATTGAGCAAGCGTGGAAAGGGGGGACTTCCTTCTTACAGTAGTAAATCCAACGCTAAGTTTCGATTCCGAATAGGAAATTACTTCAGTCGCTGAACTGAAACCGTTATGGAAGCGGTGAGAGGTCAAGCGCAGGCTGGACAGAAAGATACATAACTACCTCACATGTTCTCCCTCCACCTCTCATGACTCTCGAGACCACTTGGTTTACAGTAGAGAGCGAGAGAGAGAGAGAGAGAGAGATTAAGGTAGCGTGGAAGAGGGAGAAGAATAGTTGTTCGCTCGCTGTGAATTCAATAAAGGCCATGTAAATAGAAATGCTTTCATCCAGCACCTAACAATGAGTTAAAACGAACCTGTTTCAAGGTGACAATACCGTCGCTGCACACATATTTTCCACTGGAATATGGATGGAATGAGGTGGGAGGTAATAAGGATGATGATGATGATAATAATAAAGGATATTGATTTCTCTCACATTGCCACAAAGCAACAAATAATAAAGATGATTATGACGATTTCGTTTGTTGAGACAGAAGGCCAATTTTTACAGGTTTATAGATAGATAGATAGATAGATAGATAGATAGATAGATAGATAGATAGATAGATAGAACTCCCCAACACGCGACCAAAGAGAGAGGCCTTTGCGTGGGCACTCGACCGGCTAAAAATAGCAGACAACTTTCAATCAAATTACGACCTGTCGTTTACAAAAGATAAAACGGTCATAACTGGAATGCCTTCGATCGTAAAATGTGCTCTCTTTCAGAGTTGATCTGGGGCTAAAGAGAAAAAAAAACAACTTGTTCTATTGTCTTCGGAAGGATTTATGAAGCAAAGATGACCACGAGACAAAAACTAAACACTGTTTAGTCCGACACTAATAAGAAATGATGATGATGATGATGATGATGATTTATAACGATGGCACAAGGCCAGAACAGTAGTGAGAGAAAGCGGGGACCAACCATAGCCTAATTTTGCCGAACAGAGAAATATAGAAAATATTGGATCGCTTTCTTGGGTAATTCCTTGTACTGTGTATTTGTGTATTTTTTATGTTTAATTAAACACGCATATACACGTCGATTAAGAGAGTGTATGTGAAATAGACAAGAGAAAGTGAAAGCTGAGAGCTTAGAGCTTAGAAGACAAAAACAATATAACATACTGTTAACACAATGAAATGGCTAAGTCTTCTTAACACTACTTCGATGCTTGAAAGCATGGAAGGAAGTCAGATCAATTGTAGCTCTTTACTTCTCTCTCTCTCTCTCTCTCTCTCTCCTGAGAGAAACTGAGAGAGTGGCGGGCGAAATTGTAAAGTAAACTACTACATTCAGTCTGCTGCGTTTTTCAGCATGCCGACTGAATGAGGGCGTCAACAACCACCTGAAGTTGAGTATGTGCGTGTGAAGAGAGACAGACAGACGGAATATGAACACATACAAGAGAGAGAGAGAGATAGTCAAACAGAAGACGAACACACATACATAATAAGACAGACAGAAAGAGTCATAACACAATTATTCCTTTCTCTGCAGTTATAACAGTATCAAAAGTCTTGCGTCGTACAACTACAATCTATCTGGTCATAAATATCCCCTTTACATAGTGCATACAATGTGAGAGCCTGTTTCAGGTGCAACTTTAAAGTCACTTTTTTTTAAAATTATATCTATAACTCTACAGAGTTCTTTTTTAGTTAATGCTTTTTTTAAAAAGTGATTTGAACATATGTTTAAAAAATGTATATGCGTGTGTTTCAGCAGAGTACAAGAAGCCAGATATTGATAAGTTAAATGCACACAGTGAGTAAATGAGTGTGTGTGTGTCTGAGTGTGTGCGCGCGAGCATGTGTGTAGCACTTGGTGATTAATTACTGAAATACCAGATCGTTGTATTTTAGCCTACTAAATTAATAAATATATAAAACAGTACACACATACATATAGACATTATGGTGTAGCAAATCCAGCCATAGCTCGTTAAACAGGAACTTGACTAACCCTCTTCCTACCAAGAAGCACGAAAATTGTTAGTCATCTAAGAGGAACAACTGTATTTGGTATCAATGATTGATTGGGTGGGTAGTGCACGTTTACATGCATACAGTTTTAAAGTTTAATTCGAAACAAAAAGGACTTCGCTTCTTATAGCTTTTATTTTCAATATATTTATATTTTCAGGATTGAAGCTCAATTTACTCTTTCTTTCTTTCTTTCTCAGGCATATTAATTTATGCAACTTGGAAAATACTATAAATAGCACGCACACCTAATGTGTTAAGTGTGCGTATATTTTTTTTCTTTTACTTGTATTTGAGCTGTGGCCATGCTGGGGCACCACATTGAAGGGTTTAGTTGAATAAATCGCCACTAGTACTTACTTTTAAGTCTGGTACTATCGAACTCTTATAGTCGAACCGCTAAGTCACGATGACGTAAACGAATCAACATCGGTTGCCAAGCGGTGGCGGGATGCATACACACACACACACACAAGGCTTTGATTGGCCCGGGGCTATAGTGTCCAATGTGCCTTGCAGTGGGAATGAACCCAAAATCATATTCACATACGTTAATGTATCTATATCAATATTTTAAAACTCGATATTTAGTTAAAGTACAAGGTATTTTCTTTTTCTTTTCCGTTTTAAAATCATCTAAACATTTCATCAATTTAATTGTAGCACGCCCCCAGAATAACAAGTGTATTATTTGAAGACGCAAAATTCGAAAAAATGTGCAGAGAATGCCGAAACAAGATGAGAAAGAACGTACAGAAAATGCCGAAGCTTGTCGATTTACCTACCATTCTGCTTAGTCTTTTTCCAAAGCAAACCTGGTATTTTTCCTAACACGAGTGGGCAAATCGTATCAAAGAAAACATAACTCGTAAATGGACTAGTTATCGAAACTCTCCATAGAAGAGTAAAAACAATGAGTGCCTGGAGGTTTTCCTACTTAAAACTCCCTCAACTATTTTGAAGAAACTCTGGAAAGTGGGAGAGGCTTTTAATAGTGTCAATAATAGAACCGTTTAAAGGCAGAATCGTTACCGTGCCGGACAAAATGCTTAGCGGCATTTATTCCGACTTTACGTTCTAAGTACAAATTCCGTCGCAGTTGACTTTGCTTTTCATGCTTTTGGAGTCGGTAAAATGTAAGCGACTAGCCCCTCCCTCCTAAAAATTGATGGCCTTGTGCCAAAATTAGAAAACAATATGGAACCGTTCAGTAAATAAAATAAATTAGGATGAAGTTTTATTGTTCATGTATAATAATATTCAATCAATTACGTTCATTGTTAAGTTTACAACTTTTCATGTTGAGGTTAGATCTCACCGACTAACTTCTTTTGATTTCCACTACTCCGACTGGATATTAAAATACGTACTGGCAATATACTGGAATTATTCAACTTGGTCGCTCAACCTGCAGAAATAGCAGCCAAATCTCATCATACTATCTTTAATAGGATAATAGATAATATAGTTCTAACTAATTCTTAAAAGATGGCATAGTCACAACTGGAATTCCTTTGCTCAGAGGTTTTACTCGATCCTGGAGTAGCTGAGGCATTCTACTAACGACAGTGATGCAGTTGAATTTCCAAGGCTCAACCTTCTGTTTCTTGTGTCAACGTGTAATTACTTCGCTGATCGCCCGATCAATAGTTGTACGAACAGAACAAGGTAAAGTAACGTCTTTCGTCATTGCGGGGCAGATCTAGGACCGATGTAATCGATCGTTCCCTCTCTCGAAATGTGAGGCACTGTGTCTTCGTTCGGATCCATTTTGCAGCTGCTCGACATGCAAAAGGTAACTGCCAAACCTATCTCAAATCACTTACTTCCATTCTTAAAAAGAAAAAGTATGTTTACGCCGGTGCTCAAACCGTAATCATCTCGTGGTTTCAAAAACAAAACGGTGTAATCACAGCTTGAACAACTTTGATCCTAGATCTGTTCAATCAGAGCGGATTGATCTGGAGCTAAATATCAACATTGTTATGAGCATTAATTAGCAGTGCAAAGATTGGCGGAAATGGTAAAGCACCATACTAAATAACACTGAAGCAAATAGTTATGTCACTTCACGTTCCAAGTAAGATTTTGCTTTTCATCTTACCGGGATCAACAAAATAAGTACTAGATCAATTAAATCGAATACACCTCTACTATTTTAAATAAATTAGTGAGCTTGTGTTAAAGTCGGAAATCATTTTCTTTGTGATTCGCGGTCACATCAACGAAGATTATATCTTTAGATTCGTTCGAGTTACTTCCTCCATAAGCCCTCTTTAATTATAATCAGAACACTTGAGTGGTTATAAACAGTGTTTTATTTTATTTTTTATTAAGAAAAAAAAATATGAACGTAGGTGAAGTGGCAACAGTGCCCAACTTTGCAAGCCTTCTCACGCAGATAAAATTGATGCGGTCAATATTCTTCGACTTAAACACCTGCAAGAAAAACGTAGACGTGGAAGAAACTGAGCGAAGACAATCTGATCCAAACGAGAAAGACACCAAAGACTACAGGTATTACAGGTATTAAAGACTACAGGTATTATTAAACCGGATGGAGGCGAGGAGCTGGCAGAATCGTTAGCACGCCGGACAAATGCTTAGCGGCATTTCGTCGGTCTTTACGTCCTGAGTTCAAATTCCGCCGGAGTCGACTTTGCCTTTCATCCTTTCGGGATCGATGTAATCGACTACCCCCCCCCAAAAAAAAATTGCAGGCGTTGTGCCTATAGTAGAAAAGATTATTAAACCGGGTGGTGAAAAGTCCAAGTGGCAATAGTCTCAATCCATTGAATCCATAAAGAATCCTCTCGAGCCAACAGAGGGATGTATATGTTGTCGCTCGACCTGCTAGAAATAACAATCAAAACGTCCTCAAATCACAAGAGAGGAAGAACACATTGGACAATGTAGTCTCTGTTATACAAAAAGACTGAATTATCTCTGACCATTAGTCAACTCGATCAGGGTCAAGCAACCGCAACAACTAACAAAAACAAAGTTCGCGAGATGAAAAAGATCTATAAAAATGTTTACATGATCTCTCAGATTATCGATTAGACAATATATTTGGCACCCACCCTTACATCATCGAGTCGATGCAAATATCAACAGATCGAAATAAGTTTTCCCCTTTTATAGAATGTCCAATGTTTCAAAACTAAGATGCATTTTTACCAAAACAATAGCAGCCGGATGTGATCGTTGTAGAATGATTCTTTTTTTTAATGGTCAATGCCTAGCATCAGGTCAGCTCTGATCTGTCTGAGCATACAATAATGATCAAAGATGCTCCAGCCGTGACTATCCCGTCTTACTTTCAGACATAGTTCTTCTATGACTACAGTATGAAATGTATCCTTCCTTTTTTAAGGAAGACACATTTGAATGTGATTTGAGGAAGAGTTGGCGGTAATTTTCCGCAGATGGAGCAACATATAAAGTTTCCGGTTTTTTCTCTCTCTCTTTACAACATTTATATCTAACGCTTAAAAAAAATCTCATCTGGTTAAATCTCTCTTTCTTCTTCGGCAAGGTATAAATACATAAGTAAATTGAACATTGCTGTCCATTACTCTCGTGGAAGGACAGTGAAAACTTAATAACTTCCTAACAAGTATCAAAGATATGATGAATCAGATAAAGGTTTGCGTCTGAAAGTTCTTAGAACAAACAATTAAATCTCTACATGCAATGAGAGTACTTTTTCTTTCGTGTATACCCAAACATGTATGTAACACACACACACACGTATATCATCATCATCCTTTAACGTCCGTTTTCCATGCTAGCATGGGTGGGACATATATATATATACACACACCCACACACACACGATGGGCTTCTTTCAGTTTCCATCTAACAAATTTACCTACAAGGCGTTGGTCAGCCCGGGGCTATAGATACTTGCCCAGGTGCCACGCAGTGGGACAGAACCCGAAACCACACATATAATGTAAACGTCTTCTTCGCTACATGATATATATATCCACTATATCAATTAGACTCAACAGGTGCCTGTCCGTACTGTGATGCAACAATCCATCCATTACCACTGCTAAATGAGCCAACTTGATATTTTCAGTAGAAATATAAACCAAGCCGTATAAAGACCTCCTGCAAATTTCTGGCTAGTAAGGTTGTACAATATCATTCAGAAATCGTAACTCCTGTGGTTCAAAGTATTTGTCCAAGATTGTCGTCGTGTTTCATTAGGGTTTTGCTGTATCTCGGGGCGGTCATTGTGCATACAAACTAAGAGACAGACACGGAAACAGACCTGGAGTAAAGGAGAGCATGCCATTGGTGAAATCATGAATGGCGACGAAAGGACTTTGATAAACCTGATTGATTGATTAACCGGACGGTTAATCAAACAATCGATTAGTTTATTGGATAAATATTTAACCAATTGATGAATTATTAATAATATAAAAAAAAGTGAAATAGAACCTGTGCGTGTGTGTCGTTGGCTGCAAAATATGTTTTAACACACGAGTTCACATCAAGAATCTTGCAAAACCAAATACAAAAACGATTAGAGTTCTTAAGGAGGAACACTACATGTTCAACACTCTTCGGTCGATCGAATTGCTAGAAATAACACCGTTATTTCCCTCCTATCACAAAATACTAACTGGGGGGGGGGAAGGCTGCATTGGATAACGTAGCCCTAGATAAACAATGCTTGAAAAATTACGACAGGATTGTCACACCATTAACAAAACAACAACCTTTATGCTGAATATGCGAAATTACATTACTTTGAGAATGACATGAACTGAAGAATTATGGGACAAGCCAAGAACATGTATTTGGAAGCATGTTCAGTAAAATTAGGCTATACTAGATCATTAACACTCGGTCAATTCTAACCGACTAGACACAATAAAAAAAACATTCCAGTCTCAACTCACCCGTCTTTTGTTCAAGCATGATAGGATATAATCTGAAGTAGTTTTGTTGTTTTATCTAGCAGTTCAATCGGCAATTATGAAGAAGTGGTTTCAAAAGGTTCATAATCACAGTAGAGAGCACCGAGAGTTTAGCTCCTGGTGCTCTAATTAAAATGACTTATTATTAAAGGCGTTCCAGTCGTGACTATCTTAACTTTTTGAATAACTATGACTACACTGACTAATGTGTCTTTTTTTTTTTAAGATGGTAAATTCTGTGATTTGAGGAAGATTTGGCCGTGATTTTATTATAGGCCCGAACGACCTCGAAGAGGTTCCCGCAGTCCCAGATGTTCATAAACAGGGTAGACAAACCAATTAGTGAGCCTCTACGTGAGCACTCGATTTGCTATAAATGACAGCTGACTCACTCTCAAAATACAACTTACTATCTTGAAAAGAGCATGTTGAATAATATGGAACTGGGTTCTCTAGACATAAGGGATCATCGCAGATGGAATATCTTAAACCATGGATTCCGCAAATAGGGCTGACTTGGAGTTAAATGAAAACTAGAGTAGAGAAATCCAAATAATTTATAACCAAAGTAGCAGGGAAATCCAAGAAGCTTTACATCAAGAGTAAGGCAATCCAAGCTTTAAAATCTGAGTAGAACAATCCAAGAAGATTTACGATCAAGGTAGGGCAAACCAAAAAGGTTTACAATGAGAGTAAAGCAACCCAAACGGGGTTATAAACAAAAGGGTTTATAAGCCAGTTAGAGTAATCCAAAATGTGAGTAGAGCAACGTGAATAAAAAAAACTGTTTGTCGAACAATTAATTAGCGATGCAGAAAATTAAAAAAATATATACTGAATATAAAGCAGTGACGACAAGAAAAACACAACAGCCAGTGTTCCTTCCATCCTAGATATAACTGCAATGACAAAAATAAAGCATAGCTCTCCCTTCTACAAATAAATTATCAAAATAGACCCCAACAGCATATATTATATGTATGTACGTGTGCATATGTTTTAAGGGTTTTTTGTATTTCCTTCTCAATTTTCATGATTCGTTCTGACGTCTCACAATCTTATTTTGAAATTAAACTGTTTTAATGACTTATTGTTTGTGAATTCTGTGGTGAATCACAAAAGGTCCTGGGAATAACTGAATAACAGATAAAGTCATCGACACCGGTTTAAAATTATGTAACAGTAAATCAGTAGATTTGATGACATCATGATACACACGACGTTTGATGTATATACATGTGCTTATCTAAGTTTGTATTTTGCTTACATGTAAAACTTCCACAATGTTCTTTTTGTGGAATTCTATATAAAACTGTAGTGCTGTCAACTAGTGTCTTTCTATCCAATATTATTTTTTATAAGCTAAAATTATTCCTTATTGTTAATGCATGGTAAGCCGTCGATAGTGTTGCACTTAAGTCCGATATAACAGTGTTAGTCAGGAAGTTTACAACTTTCACGTTTACATTGAAACTTTTATACTACATCGGTAGCCTTAACTACATTTTGTGGTTAGCCAGTTTGTTTCGTGTTAATCAGGATATTTTTCATCCTGGTGTAATATATTTTAACAATGCGTCTATGGTTAGGTGTAATAAAGGTTGTATTCTGTTTCACGAGTTTTTTTTCTAACGATATGTTTATCCATTATAAAAGAGTGTATACAATAAGCGTGGTTTGTATACTAGTGGGTGCAATATGGATGTGGATGAATTTGCTCTTGTGTTGTTGTATGGCCTTCTGTTAGTTAGTTCTCTACGTGCCCTGAGATACATAAGGCTGCAACATGATCTCTCCAGCCAGCTCTGTTTTCTGCCACTGTTCTGGTTTCATTCCAGCTTCTCCACCCTTCTCGTCCCCTTTCCTTGTCCATGTGGTTTTAGGGCGCCCTGCTGCTCTTTTCCCCTCAGGCTGCCACTTTAGTGCCACCATACAATCGCTTTCTTGATCTTGTTTGAGGACGTGTCCGATTCAGTTTCAGCTCGTCTGCGTCTTATTTCGTCACTGATCCTGTTGGTGCCCGTTGTCGTCTCAATTGTGTCATTTTGGACTCTTTGCAGCTACTTGGTTTTTGAGTATTCTCCTTAAGTATGTGAAATGGAAGCTATCCATTGTTTTATTCTTCCATTTTTGTCACTTTCCAGTTTTCAATTCCGTAGAATAAAACTGGTCGGACCAATGTCATGAAAAGTTTCAGCTTCGTTTTGCGGCCTATAGTTTTGCTTTCCCATACCTTTGTTAGATTGTAGAATGCTTTTCGGGCTTTGGATATTCTGTTCTTTATATCCTCCGTCCCCGTCCCCCGTCTTTCTTGACTGTCACCCCGAGGTAAACAAATTCTTTGACGTCTGCCACCTCGTTGTCGCCGATTCTCACACGAGCTTGTCTGGCATTATTCCTTAGTGTTTTACATGTTCTGGGTTGAGTTTAAGGCCAATTCTGTCAGCGTTCTTTGCCAGTCTGGATGTGTCCGTAAGTAGATGATAGCAACGCTACGTCGTCCGCGAAGTCGAGATCTTTGGGCGTGCTCGTAAGGTTCCAGCTAATGCCATTCCTATGCCTTTTAGTTGTTCTCCGCATGACCCAGTCTATGGCCATGAGAAACAAGACGCCTGACATAACACATCCCTGCTTGACTCCAGGTGTAACCTTAAACCAACTTGTTTTGTCCCTGTCACCCATTATTAACTAATATCTGTTTTACACGCAATACTTCATTATTTAAGACTTCTTTAGAGAATGTAAGAAGGGATTTAACTACTGGTAGTCTTTATCTATGGGGACACTTGCTATCCCCGTGCATACACAAGCATTTGTTAGTGTCGTGTTCGTGTGTGTGTACTGAGGTACTAATGTGTTTTATATATCTAAGAATGGAAGGGGGAGTATTATGATCTGAATTTATGTTAGAACTATGTTGGATTATAAAAATAAGGGTGGAGTTGTGTTCAGAGTGTTCTTTCAGCGTATCGATCAGTTCTTCATTAGAATGTCTCGCTAATTGCAAGTTTGTTTTTAAAATGAGATTTGCAGAATACTCGAAACGTCACTGTTCCAAAACAAACATAAAGGACTGGCGAGAAAATACTTAACGAAAAAAATCAAACTTCAACAGTCATGTTTTAATGTAACATGAAAAGAAAACCGCTCCCTCCCTCACACACACAGCCTGCAGGCTCACACATACCCACACAGGATTCTAAAAACACGCAGACATCATGCATATACACATGCACACTTCCTTGCACCCAAGTGATACGCATACGTGCACAAGCGCACACATGTAGACACACAAA
This sequence comes from Octopus rubescens, assembly GCA_027564515.1. NCBI lineage: Eukaryota > Metazoa > Mollusca > Cephalopoda > Octopoda > Octopodidae > Octopus > Octopus rubescens. The sequence goes on along the minus strand of JAOPUL010000839.1, from coordinate 16,680,036 downwards.
AAAAAATTTCGGGTATTAACCCAGGAGTTTATTAATCTCAACCACAAATCTAGGCTATCAAACAGACAGTAATCCAGAGACTGTTTGTATTATCAAACGCATGCCTGGAAATCCACAATTATCTGCAGAATTTTTATAATCATAAACCAGACGAATGGAGTGAGAAAGTCTTTTTAATACATAAACTTACAATTGTTTCTCATGAATATTACTATATTATGCAATAATATATATGCAAGCAATTTTTATTATTCGTGATTCTAAAGAGTCGATTTCGATGCATATCAATGACACCTCAATAGTTGCATATATTATTGCATAATATACCGATGTTCATAAGATCGAATCCAAATGAAACAACTGTAAATTAATGTAATAAAAGGACATGCTTATTCCATTCTTCTTGTTTATATAGATAGATAGATAGATAGATAGATAGATAGATAGATAGATAGATAGATAGATAGATAGATAGATAGATAG
>JAOPUL010000839.1:16179525-16192025 GCA_027564515.1 Octopus rubescens | reverse complement strand
ATATAGTTGGAATTAATTTTTTTGTTTATTACTTGTTTTAGTCATTTGACTGCGGCCATGCTGGAGTTCTGCCTTGAAGGGTTAGTCGGACAAATCGATCCCAGGACTTATTTATTTTAAGCCTAGTACTTATTCTATCGGTCTATATGCCGAACCGCTGTGTTACGTGGACGTAAAAACACCAACACCGGTTGTCAAGCAGTTGTGGGGGTCAAACACAGACACAAAGACATATAGATATATACGTATATCATCATCATCATCGTCGTCGTCGTCGTCGTCATCATCGTCGTCGTCATCATCGTCATCATCATCGTCATCATCATCATCGCCATCATCATCGTCATCGTAATCGTCATCGTCATCATCATCATCATCATCATCATCATCATTATCATCATCATTATCATCATCATCCTTTAACGTCCGTTTTCCATGCTGGCATATATATATATGTGTGTGTAGAGAGAGAGAGAGAGAGGGGGGAGACAGAGAGAGAGAGGGGGAGAGAGAGAGAGAGAGAGAGAGAATTCATTTAGGCTCCACTTCAATTCGATCCTTCGACTGCTAAATCTTCGCTTAGACACGAACGATAATTTTCCCATGAACGAACACCAGAGAGTGACAACTGTTAAAATAAGCAGATTGCTTAGGCTGAAGATTAAATACGTTTTGCTAATCTATCTCAATAATCCTCTTCCCGTTCGAGGGATACAGATCCCTAATCTGGGACGCGACGTGCTGCGTCACGTACTCCAGCACCAACCTCGCCGTTTCTGCCGCGAACCCCGGTGTTGCAGCCCGCAACGCGGAGGAGAGGAAGGTCCGCAAGTAACAGGTACCTGGCCGCCCGCAACCAGTTCGTGCCGGTATAGCCGTCGAGACGTCTGGCGTCCTGAGTCCTCGAACCACAGCCTTCCTCCGCCAAATAGGGTATGCTGCGGCCCGCCGGAGAAATGAGCCCCGCGAGATGGAGTGGCTACTACAGCGTGTGTCGCTGGCCATGGCTGAATCCCCCCACACACACACTCCGGGACCCGTGCCGCCTCTGCTGTCTGCTCTCCCTCCCTTCATCTCTCTCTACATCTCTTTTATCAGATCAGTTTAAATGTTTCTCACTGGCCCTACGTGACTCCTATGGTGTTGAAGAGAGTTAACTTGACAAGACAATAATCGATTTTATTATTAGCCACAAGGGCTGACAAAAAGGTACATGAAAAGACAAAACAATACGATACAATGGGTTTTGAAGAGTGTTTTTTTTTTGTTTTTTTTTAACAAAAATAAAATAAATTAAAAATATAAAATAAAATCTCCCAATAGGGGGAGGCGATATTGGAGGTCCTCGTGGAAAAATAATCCTTTCTATACTAGGCACAAAGGCCTGAAATTTTAGGGGAGGGGAGTAGTCGATTCAATCGACCCTAGTACTCAACTGGTACTTATTTTATCAACCCTGGAAGAATGAAAAGCAAAGTCGACCCCGGCGAAATTTGAACTCAGAACGTAGAGCCGGAAGAATTGCTGCTAAGTATTTCACCATGCGTGGTAACAACTCTGCCAGCTCACCACCTTAATAATAATAATAACAATAATTGTTGTCATCGTCGACATTTAATGTCTATTTTCCTATGCTTGTATGGGTCAGATGGAATTTGTTGAGGCAGGTCTTCTGCAGTCGGATGCCCTTCCTGTCACCAACCCTCACCTGTTTCCAAGCAAGGTAATATTTCCCCATGGCCAGACATGTTTTACACAGAAGACTGGAAACTAACAACCTCGTATGTATGCTGCTAATAATCATTTACAACTATCACTTGATGTCTAGACAAGAGTACACACAAACAAACACATACACATATATACATATATATACATACATAGTTTCTATCTACCAAATCTATTCACCAGGCTTTGGCCAGCCCAGAGCTATTGTAGAAGTGTTGTGCAGTGGGACTGAACCCAAGCCCTTATTGTTGGAAAACAAGCTTCTTAACCACACAGCCATACCTGCTAAATACGAAAGTAGAAATAATATATATCATATAACCAATATTAAATACTGCTCATCTTAATTTTTTTTTGTTTAAAAATTATTATAAATGCATTATGGCATCTTGAGCAATTCATTAACAAAAACAAAACAAAACAGGTAAGCGAAACAATTCTGACATGGCAACCTCTCTAATGCTGGTGCCATGATAAAGAGCATCCAGTATACTTTTAAAGTGGTTAGTTATTAGGAAGTTTATCCAACTATTGAAACCATGCTAAAAATGGTACATATGAGCTAGATGTGATCCTATGATCCATCAAGGAATGCAGTAACTCTATATAAGACTGTAAACAACCAATGCCAGCATCGAAAGTGAATGTAAAAGGAGATGATGATGATGTGTGTGCATGTGTGTGTAAAAGATAGATAAACCATTTATATTTTGTTACCTGAGTGTTGCTGCATGTTGTCAAACCGTCGTGCCCAGTCAACAATGAGGTGCACATCTTTGCCAACAGGTAACTCACTCTCGATGAAATTCACGGCTTCTGCAGCTCGGCGGGTGATGCGATGGACAGGAATAGCATTAATCTGGAAATAAACATCAACAACAGGTGAGAAGGGTAATGAAGAAACAAACAAAAAAAAAATTAAAAATAAAGAAAAAAATCTGTGTGTGTTGTTGTGGTTTAACCCCAGGTCAACCAAGATTAAGTAAACCTATGTTAGCAAATGGCCAGTTTATGGTTGTTCATATCTCTAGCTAAATCACTGCATGGCACCTTTGGGCATGTGTCTTCTGTTGTACCCCAGGCCAACCAGTTCTTTGTGAATGGATTTGGTAGATGGAAACTGAAAGAAGCTTAAAAACACTCATGTCAGTGACACTTTGTAAACGATCATGCCAGTGACACTTTGTAAACGATTGTGCCAGTGACACATTGAAAACACTCGTGCTGGTGACACATTAAAAACACTCGTGCCAGTGACACGTTAAAGGCACCTGGTACACTCTCTGGAGTGGTTGGTATTAGGAAGGGCATCCAGCCGTAGAAACCAAACCAAAAAACAGACTGGAGTCTGGTGCAGCTCTCCAGCTTGCCAGTCTCCAGGCAAACCGTCTAACCCATGCCAGCCTGGAAAACAGACACTAAATGATGATGGTGATGTATGTATGTATGCTTGTATGTGTGCTTGTATTTCTGACAGCTTGACAAACGGTGTTGGTTTGTTTGCATCTCTGTAACCTAGCAGTTCAGCAAAAGAAAGTCAATAGAATAAGTAGCAGACTTGAAAAATAAGCACTGCAGTCGTGCCCCAGCATGGCCACAGTCCAATGACTGAAACGGGCAAAACATATGACAGCTGGATGGGAAATTATTTAAGCCCTTCATTTCCTATGGAGCATAGGCCATTGACAACTTCTCTCTGTTGTCAACCGTCCCTGAAGGAAGTCATTCTTCTCACAGGTTTTAAACTGTCATTGATAATTCTCTAACTTTGCTTATTTTTTCTATGTAGGTGCACTGGTAAAAAAAAGACCCATTTTTATCTCTGGGAAGAGGTGGTCCCTATTAGTCTGACCTCTATTCTTTGACCTGTCTTGCATGGGAGGCTTGGTTGGCATAACTCTCAGGATTACTGAAGCATACCAGCCACCACACTGCAACAAGGACTGGATCTGGTGGTGGCAACTGACATTAGTGCTTTATCAATTTTGTAAGAATTCATCATTATCATTTAACATCTGTCTTCCATGCTGGCATGGGTTAGATGGTTTGACAGGAGCTAACAAACCAGCCTGGTTCTGAACCTCATTCAGTGTGATAAGAAATTAAAAGACAAAGAAAGAATCAAGAGAAAGAAACTGGGAAATGAGACAGCTACAGGCTCTGGACCTGTGCCATGTCAGAACACTGTCAGTCACAATCAGCAATGAGGGGTTCTAATCTGAGAAGTGAAACACACACACAGTGACACAACTTCTATCCATCTGCCACTCACCTCTCAAATTCCCATGAACCTTATCAAATTACCCAACCTTACCACTTATATTTATCTTCCTGTAACTTACAGGTACACCCTTACACATCTTTGCCACCATCCTCTTTCTTTTCCAACTGGGGTAGTTACGTACCCCCCCCCCAGCAAGGACATCTGTTTCTATCCCTTTAACATATTTTAATCTCTCATCACCAGGCATATAGTTACCTCCCACAATCACTCCCACAGTTGAAGGGTCTTGTCTTGTGAATTACATGCTCACCTCACCGATGCCAGTGCCACATAAAAAAAAAACACCCAGTGCACTCCGTAAAGTGGTTGGCATTAACCCTTTCACCCCCGTATTATGTCGATTGGTTCCTATCGTTATTTGTAGGCTTTATTCTCTTAATGTATTGTGCTGATTTATAGGGTATCAACAACCTAACTTGACTGGAAGGAAGTTTTTTTGTCCTTTATCCATTCATCTAAGAGAAGGCAACTCCATACAACACCTGCATCCTGATAAATACTAGGCTTGTGGCACTTGTTGCATAAGACTAATACAAATTTGAAGGATGACGGAGAGGGACTGGTACTGTACAAACCACGCCCATTATAATAACAAACCCCTGCTGCATTGTGGGGCAATTTACCGAGTCTTTAAAAAAAGGCTAAGAGTGTAAACCTCTACAGAAAACCTGAAGGGAGGGCCCTAAGGCAGATATGTACTTAACCAATATTCACCCAGTATCCCCTGCAGTTCCATGGATGCTGCAAACGCACTGACTTGTCTTTCCTTCATGGCGTATCAATGAGAAGAGAGGTGGTAAGTGTATTTGGGACCAGGCATGTGCTTCTGGAAACAGCCCAGGCACAACAGAGGTTAGGGTTAGGTTACTGTCCCTGCAATACTGTTGATCAACAAGGAAAAGGGCCAACCATAAATGACACTGGAATAAAACAGGGTCCTCTGATTTGTTGGATCTTGTATAAACCATCCAAGCCATGCTGAGCCAGCATGGAAAGTGGATGGGAACTAATGACAATATTCTTTTATTCTTTTACTTGTTTCAGTCATTAGATTGCGGCCATGCTGGGGCACAGCCTTGAAGAATTTTTAGTCAGCCCTTATTTTTTTTTTAAAGCCTGGTATTTATTTTATTGGTTTTGCCAAACCGCTAAGCTACGGGGACATAAACACACCGACACCGGTTGTCAAGTGGTGATGGAGGACAAACACAGACACGCACATATACGACGGGCTTCTTTCAGTTTTCCGTCTACCAAATCCACTGAAAAGGCTATGGTAGAAGACGCTTGCCCAAGGTGCCATGCAGTGGGACTGAACTTAGAACCATGTGGTTGGAAAGCAAGCTTCTTACCACACAAGACATTCACACACGCACACATACACACACACACACACACACACACAATGACCAGCTCCAAACTCTATAGAAATGGTACCTAGAATTATCTTCATTGTGTATCCGTTTCAGCTCTCGTATATGCAAATTTCTTTCCCTCTCCAACTTCTCCAATTCCAGCTGTAAATCTGCATCTTCTTTCTTTAATGCTGCCTGTCGTAATTTGAGGATTTCATCTTGTTCATAATATTCCACCAGCGTCAACCTAGAAAAAATCACAAGAGAGAGACAAGAGGGAGATATAATCAAATAGAAAGCATTGAAATATCCACATTAATCATGTCTACATTAGATAGAAGGTACCAAAGTTATAGAGAATACAAAATATATGTAATCAAATCAAATCAAATGTATTGGCAGAGAGCAGCAAACATACTGGGGCCATGTAAAAAGTTAGTAGAAAGTTTGGGAAGGGGCAGACAAAATAAAACACAAAACAAAACAATGAGAAGAAAAACAATGATTTACACATCCATTAATAATATGTTCTGGCAAACTGGGTGTGGACATTGTGAAATGCTGTTGGATTTTAACTTGAGAGAATGGCTTCTCTCTATAAACAATGTGTAAACAACACTTCTAGTGACATCAGCAGACTATTAGACACTTGTGTTTCACTGTGGTTGTACCTCTTCAGTGGTAGACACTGGAGCTAGAGAAGAACAACTGACCCTAACTATAAGATTCAGCAAACAACATATTTGATGATGTATACTAAGGCCTATCAAGATGATATGAATTTCCTACAAGTATGTAACACAGAGAGAATCTAACAGCAAAAAAACCATATCCACACATGTGTTATGTGTGTGTGTGTGTGTGTGTGTGTATATGTAACAGGCTTCCACAGTTTTCATCTAAAAATCTCAGCCAAAAGATATTGATCAACCAGGACTATGGTAGAAGATCCATGCCCAATGTGCTGCACAGTGGGTTCAAACCTAGGACCACATGGTTGTGAAGCAAATTTCCTAACCACACAGCCATTTCTGCGTCTATAGTTCATTGACCCATGGAGTGATGAAAGGTCAGACAACATGGGCAAGACATGAACACAGAACTGAGAGGAACAAATCTAAGTAAAGGTAATACATAGCCCAGTGTTCTAATATGTTGGCTGTCCAAGTTGCCCAAGAAATGTAAATCTATTTCAAGATAATTATCAATCTATGTACACACACAATTATCGCCGTCATCGTCATCATTTAACATCTTTTCAATGCTTCATGGGTTGGACAGAGTTTATTTGAAGCAGATTTTCTATGGATGGATGCCCTTCCTGTCACCAACCCTCACCTTTTTCGAAGCAAGGTAATATTTCCCCATGGCCATATATGTTCTCACAGAATATTAAAAATGATCGACACTGCTTGTATGACAGTGACACTCATTTACAACTACCATGCAATGTCAAGAAGGGGAAACACAAACATGCACACACACATATATGTATGTACATACATACAAACATATATACAATAGGGTTTTTTCATCTACCAAATCCACTCACAAGACTTTGGTAAGCCCAGGGCTATCATAGAAGCCATTTGCCCAAGGTACCACACAGTGGGACTGAACCTGGAACTATATGGTTGGCAAGCAAACTACTTACCACACAACCAAGCCAGCACATCAGAGATTCATGTATAATTGAAGTGATGTATAGAAGAATGTATATATGCATTGCATTACCAGTTTTAGTCTTTGGATTATGATCATACTGTGTAGCATGATATAGTTGATTAAATCAGTCATGATTTCACTAATTCCAGTGACACAAAAAGAAAAGAAAAAACACCCACTACATTCTGTGAAGTGGTTGGCATTAGGAAGGGCATCCAACCATAGAAACCATGCCAAAGCAGACAATGGAGCTTGAAGCAGCCCTCTGGATCTTTGGTTCCTGTCAAACTGTCTAACCCATGCCAGCATGGAAAAAAGGGATGTTAAATTATGATGATGATAATGATAACCTTGGAAGGAAGAAAGATAAAACTGAGCAGGGATTTGAACTCAGAATGCAAACAAACATAAGTAGAATTCACATGGTATGTTGTCTGATGCTCAACTGACTCTGGGAGGGGGGGGGGGCAGAGAGAGAGAGGGCGAGAGAGAGAGAGAAAGAGAGAGAATAATCATAATATAAGAGAACCAAGTAATATTTCTCAAGTAAGGAACTGTCATAAGACAGAATGACTGCCATGGGCAATTATCACCTTGGCAACCAGATGATAATGAAAAGTTTTATTCTGCTTTCCTCTCCTCCTCCTCCCTCCAACTAGTTGTCAGTAACAGAAGAACTGAGGAGAATACATTTCATTGATCACAACACTCCACAAAGATTCAAGCAGATCATACAGGAAAGTTATACTATTACATGAAGATCATACTATTAATCCTTTAAGCATTTAAACAGGTCACATCTGGACCAAATATGCTCCCTGTTTTATTATCAAACTGGCCAGATCTGGCCTCTAACACCTATCCTACAATGTCATTCTAGAAATAACTAATCATATCATTGAAATCTCAAAGCTACAAGATAAGCCAAGACAGAGTAATCTGAATGTTAAAGGTTAAGATCCCAGTTAAAGCAAATAGATTTTTATTTTGACTATTGCACAATTTTATATTTCAATATTTAATCAAAGCAGATAATGGAGATCTCACCCTTACACTGTTTGAAAAAGCAAAACCAACAACTCAGAAACAAAGTATAGTTAAACCAATAGATTACACCACCAACCCCATTACAGAGTGTACTGGGTGCTTTTTGGTGACATCAGCACTAGACAGGTCACTTGAATCTTAAGTGAAAGTACAATCAACCCTTCATCATCAAATTCACACTTATTGAACTATATTCAAAGCAATCAATGAATAAATACAGCTTATAACAGAACAACACTACCACATGAGTTGTATATTGTAGCATGTAATAGGAAGACAACACTACAACATAGGTTGTGTGTAACAGGACAATGCCACAACATAGCATGTGTACTGTAGAACAGGGTTCCCCAACCACCAGACTGCAGACCAGTACCAGGCCATGGATCATTTGGTACCAGGCTGTAGACCTGTACCAGGCACAAAAAGAATTCTTAATTTTTATTTCTATTGCAGTCTGCAGGGTGTTTTTGCATTATATATGTAATATCATGATATCAGGGTATTGACCAGACTATTGAATGTTGTTATACATCGCTGGTCACAGTGCGCTTTGCATCGTTTTAGCTTTCAAAAGATGCCACTCCACTGGCTATAGAAACATGTCTGGTCATGGATAAATATTACCTTACTTGGAAACAGGTGAGGGTTGGTGACAGGAAGGGCTTCTGGATGTAGAAAATCTACCTCAATAAAATCCCATCCAACCCATACTAGCATGGAAAAGTGGACATTAAAACTATGATGAATACAATAACATTTTTGATAATCACATGTTTTATTGTGACTAATGCCTGAATAAGTATGTGTGAACCAGTAAAACGAGTCACATGATTAAATACAAAGGTCAAGCTGTCTCCCACAATATTATTTTACACAAGACCAGTTGTCTGGGTATAGTATATCTTTTATCAAAATGTACTCAGTCAATGCCCAAAGTTGGAGTTGAGGACTTTCAGGTAGGGTTGATCAGGCATCTTTTATCATTTATTTGTTTCAGTCACTAAGCTGTGGCCATGCTGGGGCACTTCCTTGAGGAAATTTTTAGTCAAATGAATCGACCTTAGTACTTATTGTTTTTTTAAAGCCTGGTACTTATTCTATCAGCGTTTTTTGCTGAACCGCTAAGTTACGGGGATGTAAATACACCAACATCAGTTGTCAAGCAGTGGTGGGGGACAAACAGAGACACAAAGACACACACACACACACATATAGGTGTGCTGATGCAAACAGGAAAAATAGAACTCAAAATATGAGTATCAGAATATTTTTTATTATTAATGTTAGCGGAAGCAACAAAGTTACTCAAGGGCCGAGAGTTTTGTGTGTAGGCACTTGTCAAGCTTATCATATATATAATATATATATATATATATATATATATGGTAAGCTTCCTTCAGTTTCTGTCTACCACATCCATTCACAAAGCTTTGATCAGCTTGACATTATAGGAAAAGGCACTTGCCCAAGGTGCCACGCAGAGGAACTGAACTCGGAAACATGTAGTTGAGAAGCAAACTTCTTACCACACAGCCACTGTTGAAATACAGTGGTGGTGATGATGATGATGATGATGAGGAGGAGGAGGTGGAAGTGGAGGAGGATGTGATGATGATGGATGGTGATGATGATGATGATGATGATGATGGTGGTGGTGGTGGTGGTGGTGGTGGTGGTGATGGTGATGGTGATGAAATCCATATTATTAAAGTCTTGTGCCACACAACTGAGACCTTTTCAATATCCGTCTCTTTATACTTACACAACATGCTCACTCAGTACCACCACCCTGATTACAACACACACATATACTTAAATACATATTAATACACACCTGAAAATAGTAGTCAAATTCTCCTCAAAATCAAACACTAACGTCTTCAAATTGGAATCCATGTTGGACAATAGAATCACTCATATACAAAAACAGAAATGTGACTGTCATGGTTGGGCTGCCTCTAACCACAAATACATTCATTTAGGGCTGACCCACCCAGAGGCAAAAAAAGAACAACTGAAACAAGATCATAATCTTGAAACATCAAAGCTGATAAGAAAAGAGTGACATGCGCCAGTAAGGGTAGGGGCTAGTAAGAGGCAAAGAGCAGGTAAGAGAACCATAGAATGGGTAGGAGGAGCCCAGAGGAGTAGATGGGAGGAGCTGAGGAGTGAATAGGAGGAGCAGAGAGAAGTGGGCAGGAGGGCGCCCCCAAGAATGGCTTGGAGGAGAAGGAGCAGGGGCGATTAAGCAGCAACTGTGCTTCAAAGGTTGCTGCCACTGCTGTAACCTTGGTAACAACCACTTATTGTTGGGTCTTTGCAAGAAGAGAACGATAAGATCCCTTTTCATCATATGAACAATAATAAACATGATGATGACTATGATATTGTTTTTGTCTGTTGTTATCATCATCATCATCATCATCGTTGTCGTCATCGTCATCGTCATCATCATTATCACAATCATCATAATCATCATCATCATCATCCTCATCCTTATTATTATTATTGTTGTTGTTTTTGTTGCTATTATTATTGATAACGATTTCTTCAATTGTTACAAGGTTTTATAGATGAAGGGAACATTGTGGAATTTATTGTTTTGTTTTAGTTTAAATAATTAAATATTGATAATAATTTTTTTTTTTTTTTAATCTTAAAAGAAAGGATCTTGTTAATTATTTATTTAATCAGCTATAACCTAAACAACTTTATTCCCCACCAAACCGCAAATGCATAAGTCTTGTAACCATGTTAGAAATCCCTACAATTAGTTTGTACAGTGGATTGGCAAAATCGCCAAAGTATCAGAAAAATTGTCTCATTGTATTTGTTCTGATTCTTAACATTCTGAGTTCAAATCCTGCTGAGGTCAACTTTGCCTTTCATCCTTCTGAGGTCGGTAAAATAAAGAATCTGTCAAGTATTGGAGTTGATATAATCAATTAACCTCACTCCTTTAAAATTGCAAGCTTTCTGTCTGAATCAGAAACAATTCATTGTGGGACCACTGGGCTCGTTGAAGACTTGGTCTTTGAAATTTTATATTTTTTTTTTTATTGTGCCACATTCATGTCAATAACATTTGTTGTTGTTTTTGTTTTGCTTTTAGAGTACTGTCACACCACTGAAGACTTGGTCTTTGAATTTTTGTTGTTTTTTTGTTGTTTATTTTTGTGACACATTTTAAGCCATGAAAGGGGTTGTCAATAACATTTGTTAATTTTCCTTCAAGATCTATATTTGACTGTAGCTAGATCAAATGTTGTTGTTGTTGTTGTTGTTGTTGTTGGTGGTGGTGGTGGTGGTGGTATTGCTTTATAGCACTGTCACATCACTCAAGACTGTCTTAAGTGATATGACAATTTTTTTGTGCCACATCCTTGTCAATAACATCTGTTATTCCCCTTCAGGGCCTCTCTTTAACTGTAGCCAGGACTAATATCGTTGTTGCTTTTACGGCTCTGTCATTCACTGAAGAGTTGGTTTTTGGATTCCTTTGTGTCACATTCTAGTCAATAACATTTATTAATTCCCCTCCAGGGACTACTTTTGACTTTAGTTCAGTCATATATCAAATAAAAATCAATATTTCCTTTCCTCTTTCAGATAAAGAGGACATTACAAATAAAAAGTATTTAGTGTATCGATTAACTAATTGTTGATTACATTCATAGTTTTGTTTCTTTATTTCTCAACATATTCCAGAGCAACAATGGTGGCTTGGTAGAACCTGTAGAGCACCAAACGAAATGCCATATGCCATTTCATTACAACCCTATATGTTCCGAGTTCAAATCTTGCCAAGGTTGCTCTTGTCTTTCATACTTGTGGGGACTGGTAAAATATATACAAGTTCTGGTTGTCAACCTTGAGTCAACCTAGACCATCTGGTACATTTTTTTTTTCAGCCCTAGTGTATCTAGGACTACAGTATCTCGTGTGTCGTTCGTTGTTGCTATTGTTTTGTCCCAGATCAACTTACACCCAGTTGATCTGTAATCGAAAGTGTTCCAGCTGTAACAACCTCAGTTTTCTTTTTTACAAACATGGTGCATCTAGGATTGCATAATCTCAGGTGTCCTACCTTGTTGTTGCTTTACCCCAGATTAACTTACATCCAGTTGACCAGTGATCAAAAGTGTTCCAGTTATGGCTACCCAGTCTTTTTTCAGACATAAGTGCATCTAAGACTACATTATTCCGTGTGCCCCTCCTTGTTGTCTTTACCAAGATCAACTTACATCCAGAAGACCTGCGATCAAAAGCTTTCCTGCAGTGGCCACCCAGTCTTTTTTCAGTCATAGAGCATATAGGATTACATTATCTAATGCGTATTTAAGGCGGCGAGCTGGCAGAATCGTTACCGCGCCAGGAGAAATGCTTAGCGGCAATTCTTCCGACTTTACATTCTGAGT
>JAOPUL010000839.1:15852741-15862767 GCA_027564515.1 Octopus rubescens | reverse complement strand
TTCCTGTGGCAGTCTGTTCCACGGTCCTGCCACTCGCACCGAGAACGCCGCCTTGCGTCTGTTAAGCCGAAACCTTCAGAGGTAAAGCTTCTCTGAATGGCCTCGCAATCCACGCTCAGGGGCCGGTGTGAAAAACAGGTCCGAAGGCAGATTTGCTTATAGTAATCAAATGTTTTGTGCTTTACATAATCTCGCTCTCTCCGTCAAATTGACATTGCCTATGCAGGTGCACAGTGTGTCAAACATCAGATGTCAAAGTGATTGCAGCACAACATGAAATGAAGTGTTTTGCTCAAGAATACAACACACCATCCAGTTCAGGAATCAAAACCACGATCCTGCAATTATGATTGCAACACCCTAACCACTAAGCCACACATCTTGGTGTAAATGTATGTGTATACAAGAAACTCACTCAAATGGTGGGTGGGTGGGTGCTACACAAGAATGCTGAGGGTGGCTCTGAACATTAATCAGTATACACTGAGGAAGAACTCAGTGCTGTACGGGAGCCACCCAAAAGTAAGCTCGGAAGTAACACAGAGGCGACTGAGGTTAGCCAGACATGCTCACCGACATTCAGAGTTGACACTGCACTCAGTATTCCTGTGGGAGCCCCTACACGGACACACTAGAAGAGGGAGATAGGGGTTGACATACATTGATGCCTTAAGGACAGACATTGGTCTCTGGGAGACGCGGGACATGGCAGCGATGATGAAGGACAGAGACTGCTGGAGAGAACTTGTCCATGGATCTCGGGAGTTTTACCCACCCTTGATAGATAGATAGATAGATGTGTGTGTGTGTATCTCAAATGTCACTGATCACTCAGATTCTTGTCTGATTATGGGAATCGCTAGCACACTGGGCAAAATGCTTAGCGCATTTCATCTGTCTTAAGTTCAAATTCGATTTTTGCCTTTCATTCTTTCGGGGTCAATAAAATAAGTACCAGTTGAACACATTGGGCCTTGATGTAATCGACTTACCCCCTCAAATTGCTGGCCTTGTGCTAAAATTTGAAATCATTATTATTATTATTTTGCACACATTGATTACCTTCTAAATAAGTTTTACATTCAACCACTGCTTGTATGATTATGACAGAACAAGGCAGTGGCTTGGCAGAATCATTAAACATCAAAGTACCTTGCAGTATTCTACTGACTTGTTACTCTCTTTGTACAAATTTTGATGAGGTCAGTTTGGCCTTTCACCCTGGTGTTGATGAACTCAGATACCTGTCTCATGCTGTGCACAAGTTTTTCACTCTCTCCTTCTTTCCAAAAGAAACCAGTTACATTCAGATCTGGAGAGGAATGGGTTCCACTAGGTTTAACCCTTTAATATTCAGATTACGCTGTCAAATGTAATGTATATATATATACACACACACACACATATATATCGCTTCTCGGCCTTTTGCCTAAGATCAAAGTGTAGTATCTGTTCTTATCAGCTCATATGGTCCCTAGTTGGGACCATCTATATTAAACTGATTTTTAGAATGAGGCTAAGAGTCAGGGGCTTGCTCCACCTTTGCCACAGGTTGGCCTGGTATTGCAGTACGTCCAGGAGTCAGCCCATAAAGAGTCCAACCCATGCTTGCGTAGAAAGGATGATGATGATTATATATATATATATATATATATTCCCATTGTTTTGAATTAATCATGCATTATCTTGTAGCTTTGAGATTTCGATGATAATGTGATTGTTTTTTTTCTTTTGTTTTTTTAATGATATTGTAAGGTAGGTGTGAGAGGCCAGATCTGGCTGGTTTGAACATAAAACGGTTATAATATTTGGATTAAATGCTAAAAAGAGTTAAAACGTCCAAGACACACTGTATGTCACATGGCACCCCCTACAACTTCAAGCATGTCACAATGGCACCCCTGCCTCTTCGTCAAGCATGTCTCAATGGCACCCCTACAACTTCGTCAAGCATGTCACAATGGCACCCCTGCCTCTTCGTCAAGCATGCCACAATGGCACCCCTACAACTTCGTCAAGCATGTCACAATGGCACCCCTGCCTCTTCGTCAAGCATGTCACAATGGCACCCCTACAACTTTATCAAACATTGAGGACCTAAAGAAGATAGCATACTCCTCAAAATTCGCCAACATGACCCCTGATGTGCCTGTGCACGTTTTTCTCTTTATGGCTCTTTTACTGTTCATTTTTCTGTCCTTTTTTTTTTTTTTGTATTTTTATTCCATGTTCATGCACTTTCAGTTATTATTTCTGTCTTTCTTGAATCGTTTAACATTCACATTATTCTGCCAAATGCAATGCTTATGTATTCACATTGTTTTGAATTAATTATGTTATTATCTCATAGCTTTGGGGATTTTGATGGTGTGATTGTTTATTTTTAGAATTACATTGTAGTGTAGGTGTGAGTGGCCAGATCTGGCCAGTTTGAACATAAAACAGGTAGAATATTTGGGCTGGATATGGCTGGTTTGAATGCTAATGGGTTAATTGCTTTTATCTCTTCTTTTACACTCTTCTAATGTGTTGTACTGCACCTGGGGATTGTATACTATAAGTTCATTATTATTATTATTGTAATTCGCTTTTAAGGCGGCGAGCTGGCAGAATCGTTACCGCGCGGGGAAAAATGCTTAGCGGCAATTTTCCCGACTTTATGTTCTGAGTTCAAATGCCGCCGGGATCGACTTTGCCTTTCATCCTTCCGGGGTCGATAAAGTGAGTACTAGTTATGAACTAGGGTCGATAAAATTGACTACTCCCCTCCCTCAAAATTCCAGGCCTTCGTGCCCAGTATAGAATGGAATATTTAAAGCAATTTAAGGCAGCAAGCTGGCAGAATTATTAGCTTGTTGGGCAAAATGATTAGTGGCATTTCATCCATCTTCACGTTCTCAATTCAAATTCCGCCAAAGTCAACTTTGCCTTTCATCCTTTCGGGGTCGATAAAATAAGTACCAGTTGAGTATTGGGGTTGATGTAATCGACTTACGCCCCCCACCCCCGAAAATTGCTGGCCTTGTGCCAAAATATGAAACTAATATTTAAAGCAATCTAGCAGTACCTTACAAACCATTACAAAAATACCTTAGCTATAGCAGAAAACATTATAAAAAGTAAGTTAGCAGTACAGCTGAACATAAGGAAAGATATCCTGATCTTTAGTTGTAAATGATCAGCCCTGGTACTGGTTCTTTCTTATGTGTACCAGTCCTTTGTTATGATTAATTCTTTTTACAGTGCGGCCATGCTGGGGCACTGCCTTGAAGAATTTTAGTCGAGTGAATCGACTCCAGTACTTTTTTTTTTTTTAGCCTATTACTTATTCTATTGGTCTCTATTGTTGAACCACTAAGTTACAGGGACATAAACACACCAACACCAGTTGTCTAGCAGTGGTGGAGGACAACAAAGACACACATACATATATATAGATATATACAATGGGCTTCTTTCAGTTTCTATCTACCAAATTCACTCACAAGGCTTAGTAGAAGACACTTGCCCAAGGTGCCACGCAGTGGAACTGAACCCCAAACCATGTGGTTGGGAAGCAACTTCTTACCACACAGTCATGCCTGCACCTATTGGTTAAGTAAATATTATTATTATTATTATGGAGTCAGGCTTGGCAGACGAGACCATCTGGATTTAAATTAGCCTCTAGTAGTGCGCTTCAGGAACAAAATTTGCTTATGGGAAACCCAACTTCACACATAAGACCAGGAGAGATTTTTTTAAGACATCTTTTTGGGAAAAAAGTGTGTCTTTTATGCTACCAAATATGGTAATCTGGGTATTTACATGTTATTTATTTGATCTAATTTGTCAGGAGTATGTGCCAACCAGTCAAGCCAGCCTTGTTGTGTCTCTGATGAAGTTGGTTGACATGTTGTTGCATGGATCTCCCTCTAAAGAGGATATTGACAGCAAACGTATGAGAAGCTACATTGAGGTAATTTTATTTTTTTATTTATTTGAGCTGGGGGAACAGACCGCTGAGATTGGTGAGATTTTTACTGTTGTAGAAATGTTGGTATCATTCGCCTCTCATAGTTTATTTCCCTCATTAAACAAAGCCAAATCTGCCTGTCTATACATATTTATAAACTATAAAACAGCAATTTCAGTTTTAACTGAAATTGTTAAATATTTCATTCTAGTGGAGAAATTAATTTCTTATATAAATTTGTGCCAGACAATTCCAATGCTTTGCATTGGCTAAAATTGTCTGAATATTGGCCAGTCAGCAATGTTCTACAGTAACTCATCTTGGAAGCCTACTGATGCTCATAAAAGAACTATTTTGTGGGATTTAGACAGAGAGAGTCGCTGGTTGTGTCAGCCTGTGGTTGTTTTCACAACCTGTGTCATACTCAGACGCACATCCTCTCCTACCCTCTCGCTCATTCTCTCTGACTCTTTTGCTGCCATGCTTGACCAACCTAGAAAATATTAAACAACTCTCTCTCTCTCTCTCTCTCTCTCTCTCTCAATTTTCATTAAGCACCATACGTTCTCATAAGTAATCTTATCTTTTCAACAAATAAAGGAATCTTTTTAACCAAGAACTTTTCTTTGAATTTTGTTAACACACTGCTTGCATACAGCATGGAACCTTTGACTGAATGTGTTAACAGCTTATACATCATCATCATCATCATCATTTAACGTTCGTTTTCCAAGCTGGCATGGGTTAGATGGTTTGACAAGAGCTGGCAAGACCAGGGTCTGCACCAGGTTCCATAGTCTGTTTTGATTTGGTTTCTACAGCTGGATGCCCTTCTTAATGCCAACCACTTTACAGAATGTACTGGATGCATTTTACGTGGCACCATCACCAGTGCTTTTTACATGGCACCAGTACCAGTGCTTTTTATGTGGTACCAGCATCAGTGCACTTCGTTCAGTCATTTGATTGCGGACATGCTGGGGCACCGCCTTGAAGAATTTTTAGTCGAATGAATCAACACCAGAACTTTTTTTTAAAAACCTAGTAGTTATTCTATATCAGTCTCAATTGCTGAACTGCTATGTTACAGGGGCATAAACACACCAACACCGGTTGTCAACCAGTGGTGGGGGACAAACAAAGACACACACACAGAGACATATGTGTATATATATATATATATAAGTATATATCACAGGCTTCTTTCAGTTTGTCTACCAAATCATCTCACAAGGCTTTGGTCAGCCCAAGGCTATAATAGAAGACACATGCCCAAGTTTCCACACAGTGGGTCTGAACCCAGAACCATGTGGTTGGGAAGCAAACTTCTTACCACACAGCCATGACCATTCTCAAATCAAATCTAATTATACATCTAAACCAATGGTTCTCAACCATTTTTTTGCCTATGAACCCCTTTAATTCTTATTTTACTCTACTGGCCCCTCATAGCCATTCCAGGTTTTAAAAAGTTCCATTATATTTATATATTATAATATTAATCATATAAGAGAAATTGTATAAAAATAAATTATTATATTTCGAGACGGTCATTTAAAATTTTTTTTTGCCTAATAACCACATGCACTATATCCTTGTTCTTCACTTCAGCTTTATTATTATTCTTACTTTAGTGTCTTTTTGTCTGAAATCTTTCATCACACATCCTGTGACCTCTTCAGAGATGCACCATCCCACGTATCTCCTGCCCTAAAATATTTTATGTATTGTAAAAGTATAACCAATTTATTGCACATAAATTTTAACAATTAAATCTTATAGAGGTCCCCTCCCCCCTCAAGGGTCATGTGGAATGGACCCTCCCCGGTCATGTGTACCCTGGTTGAGAATCACTGATCTAAACTATAATAGCAACATTTCATTAGATAATAAATGTATGAGTATGTAATCAAAGTGAATGATCTACCTTCAACACAGCACTGTTCATGTTGTTATTTAAATTTTATTTGTATGTTTTATTATTTTTTTCTTTTATCTTCAGTCAGCCATTATGTTTGCAATACCTTGGTCAGTCGGTGCAGTCATTGATGTGAACGGAAGACACAGCTTCGATTCATTCTTCCGAGAACTCTATTTAGGCAAGAATGAGTCCTACCCAATTCCAAAGGCGATCGGTAAAGTAGATATACCAATACCCGAGGTATATAGTATCTATGACTATTGGTTTGAGGTTAGTCAACTTCGCTACTACTCATTTGTTATTTTTTTTTATATATATTCTTTTATGCATTTCAGCCCAAAGGCTGTGGCCATGCTGGGGCATTTCTGTTGAGATACACTGCCTTTGTTTCAATTAATTTCGAAAATAAGGAAGAATTTATTGAAATAACATTGTCATTATAAAATTGGTAATTTGGGTCTTTTATATTTTATCTTTAATCAGTGCACTGATGAGCCCTCCATTTATTTGGAAAGGTTCCAAAGGTTTCTCTAAGTAAATGTATGCATCTTAACATTACTTCATTTCTTCTATTTAATATGTTAGGTTTGGATATAAGCACTGGTGCTGGTGCCACGTAAAAAGCACTGGTGATGGTACCACTTAAAAAGCACTGGTGATGGTGCCACATAAAAAGCAGTGGTGATGGTGCCACATAAAAAGCAGTGGTGATGGTGCCACATAAAAAGCACTGGTGCTGGTACCACATAAAAAGCACTGGTGATGGTGTCACATAAAAAACACTGGTGATGGTGTCACATAAAAAGCACTGGTGATGGTGCCACATAAAAAACACTGGTGATGGTGTCACATAAAAAGCACTGGTGATGGTGCCACATAAAAAGCACTGGTGATGGTGCCACATAAAAAGCAGTGGTGATGGTGCCACATAAAATGCACTGGTGATGGTGCCACATAAAAAGCAGTGGTGATGGTGCCATGTAAAAAGCAGTGGTGATGGTGCCACGTAAAAAGCAGTGGTGATGGTGCCACGTAAAAAGCAGTGGTGATGGTGCCACATAAAAAGCACTGGTGATGATGCCACGTAACAAGCACTGGTGCTGGCACCACATAAAAAGCACTATGTGGATTACAATGGTTTTCACTGGACAATTTAGTTAGCCAAGTTTGATTCGTACAGAGTGCTTATATAGTAATTCACCTGAATATATACCGTCTAAGACTCCATAAGTCATATTTTGTCAATAGTGTACAGTATTATATTGTGTATCCATTGTGGCCGATCTTACCAATAAGTTTCGCACTGTTATGGAATAACTGCCATCTCTGAAGAGTGCAGGTTTACATAATCGGGCTGTAATCTAACATTCCATTGAACCTCTAGTGCGAAACCGATTGGTAAGATCAGCCCTAATGAATATATAATACCGTACACTTAAATTAATATAAATAAATAAGGAAATGCACTCAACTATGAGTGCATTGCATCCTATAGCAGAAACAACTGTAAGCTAATGAAGTTCATAACATAGATTGGTTGAGGTGAACCTCAACCCATCTATGTTATTGTTTATGTATGTATATGTGTATATATATATATGCATGTGTGTTTGTTGTCTGTATGTATATCTATATATGTATGTGTATATATATGTTGCTTTAGTGTAATTGGTAGCGTATCTGTGTATATGTATATATGTATGTGTGTGTATATATATGTATGTGTCTGTATATATCATCATCCTTTTCATCCTTTAACTATATATATATATATATATAACAATAATTATAGTATACATACACTCACATACACACACACTCACATACATGCACACACACACACACACACACACACACACATATATCTGTTGATGAAATCACTGGCCATGTAAGTGCAATCCGAAAATTAGTTATTAATAAAAGCCTTTTATTTTCAGATCATACTTAGATCTAAGTTCTTTTCTGTTTGAACAAACTAAATGACTCATAATTTTCTCTTTTACTATTACACTTTGATCTCTTCTCATCTTGTTCTTTTTCTTCGTCTTCTTCTTTTTCTTGTAGTTCAAATTGCGCGGTCAGTGGAAGCCATGGACTGAGTTCATTAGAGGTATTGAATCCACAGAAAATGACATCAGAAATATCTTGGTTCCGACAGTCGATACAGTTCGATACACATATCTCCTGAACCTCTCTATAGAGCAAAGCCAGTTAGTATATAATGCAATATCTAAACATTTCTTTGAATCGAAATATACATTTTCATTTCCAGAAATAAATGTTCTTTTATTTCGTTTTTGTATTTGGTTTGCAAGGTTCTTGATATGAGCTTGCATCTTGAAACAGATTATGTTGTATTTTGGGTGGGTCATTTTGCCAATAATAAACACACCCACGCACACACTGGTTTTATTTCACCTTTTATTATTATTATTATTAACGTAGAGCGAGCTTGAAGGTCCAGTGCCGGTGACACATTAAAAACACCCAGCACACACTGTAAATGTGGTTGGCGGTAGGAAGGGCATCCAGCTGTAGAAACCAAGCCAAATCTGACTGTAGAAACCAAGCCAAATCAGCCCCAGTCAAACCGTCCAACCCATGCTTGCATGGAAAAACGGATGTTAAAGGATGATGATGATGATGATTATTAGCATTTAACATTTAACCAGTTAACTAACTGATTGTTTGATTAATTGTTGGTATTGAAAGGACTTTGACAAACCTAGCTGATTGATTAATCGACCAAACAATTAACCAATTAACGAATTCACATCATCATCCTCTTTTAACGTCCGTTTTCCATGCTGGCCATAATAATAATAATAATAATAATAAGCCTTTCTATATGGGGCACAAGGCCTGAAAATTTCGGGGATGAGGATAGTTCAGGGGCATAAACATAGTTCATGTGTATGTATATATGTGTGTATGTGTGTGTGTGTGCATGTCTTTGTGCCTGTGTTTGTCTCCCTACCCCCACTGCTTGACAACTAGTGTTGGTTTGTGTACATCCCCATAACTTAGTGGTTTGACAAAAGAGACCAATAGAATAAGCACCAGACTTAGAATAATAAGTACTGGGGTTGATGTGTTTGACTAAAATTACTTCAAAGTAGTGCCCCAGCATGGCCGCAGTCCATGACAAAGATAAAAGCTGGCAAAATAAAGTACATTTTTTTTTAGAGAATTGTCAGGGAAAAGGCAGTATCCAAAAACCTTTACAGAGACAATGGGAGAGTTGGAGGAAGGTTTATCATCAAACTGGAACCTTAGCCTGGATGCCTGCAACATAGTGAATCCAAGAACCAGGTGGTTTTTCAAACCAGGTGTTGGATTAAAGGTACCCAAGAACCAGGTGGTTTTTCAAACCAGGCGTTGGATTAAGTCTATGACCCAAGTAGGTTCTGGCAGGTTTTGAACACAGAGCACAAAGATCCAGAATAAATACTGCGATGCATCATATTTCAGTTCTCTAATTCTGCCAGTCCTACCCTAGGCTGCTACTTTATTTGTCGACTTTGCGGGGAGGTCAAGGAGGAATAGTATGCAGCTGGATAGTTCAGAGAAGCAGAAGCTATTGTGGTAGGAACAGAAACAGCACAGAGTGATTATAGTATGTTGGTGAGTGATGTGTTTCCAAGTCTGTTGGATGGGCCATTTATAAGGTGCAGTCTGATACTAGATTCAATGGGCTCTGACAAAGAAACCTTCATGGTTCAACAGAGAAGAAGGCAGCAATGCATTGTGGAGTACAGGGAGCAAGATGAAGCAACTAAGACATCTGGTCATCCACTGCATTTGTCTCCATCCCAGTCATCTTGGCTTGGTCTTACCCCTGGATTGAAGAAGGTCAAGGATGAGAGAGCGAGGTTGATGGTCCACAACTCTTCTTCACTTTAAACAAAGTCACTGCGCAAATCATCAGTCGTCCTTCACCAAGAATGACTAGATGGGCCTCGTCAATCTGATGGACGTACATGCCATCTGATATGTTTGTATGTTTAGTATCATCATCATCATCATCATCATCATTTTAACGTCTGGTTTCCATGCTGGCATGGGTTAGACAGTTTGACTGGGAACTGGCAAGCTGGGGAGCTGCACCAGACTCCAGTCTATTTTTGGCTTGGTTTCTACAGCTGGATGC
>JAOPUL010000839.1:15803648-15809219 GCA_027564515.1 Octopus rubescens | reverse complement strand
AACTGTATTTTGCATTTCCTGATATACTTATCACTCTTCCGCAAGGTTTCTGGTATTAATCATATGTGTTTTGCGTAAAGTGCTGCATTGTAGAAAGCATATAACACCTCAACGTAATCGTCATCTGTCCATCTTTCTCTTTGGGATTTGGATTTCGCTTCGTCAGTGACATTAAGTGATGGGTCCATCTCTTAAATGTCAACGTATTGACAGGACACTTTTTTTACACACACCACCTCTGACGTGTTCCAAATGTTTCTTTCGTATCGCGATTGCTCAAGGCTCAGAGGACGATGTTCCTTGATGTGTAAGCGAGAAACAGCAATGTGCATATATGTAGTAATGGGAATGCATATGTGATTGATTCTAGCACTCACGTTCATATTTACCTTTACAATAAATCTCGCAGCACCTCGTTCTGTTTACACTTTCTCGCACATGTTTAGCTGTGGTGAATTTTGAGTAGAAATCGTTCAGTTAATTCAGATGACTTACATCAGAAATAAAATATATAAAACAAATAATTTTTTTGATTTCTTAAACCCTACTTAGCGATGATCTCAGTTTATTCTTCTCTCCCATTTAGCTCGCTGATGTTCGTTATTCGCTGTGGTAATATTATTATTTTATGTTTGACTTTTGCTTTGTATTTGTACAAGTTTGACTCCAAGGTTCGCCCAGAGACCTCAACACAGACAGCAGGTTACAAGTTCAAGCTGCTGTTATGACTAGGGTGTCATATATTTGATTTTGCACAAACTATTCTTCTAGATAATATTTAAGATAACATAATATAATTATTATAATTTTGTTTTAAAACTTGAGATTACATAGACAATATTTTACGTAGGATATGTGCAGTTCCCATGAGCACTGTTTTTTGAATTTCTGACATTTTTGCATTTCCTGGTATGTGGGCTAAGTAGCAATCAGTCCCTTTTGCTATCATTCCTAGGACACCTATAAAAACTGGTATTGTTTTAGTCTTGAGGTTCCACATTTTAACAATTTCTATTTCGAGATCTTTATAATTGCTCAGATTTTGGTAGGTCTTGACAGATACATTTATGTCGATTGAGACAGTCATATCGATGAGAAGGTATGATTTTTGTCTGTAGACCTTCAACATAATGACTGGCCTATTCGTATCTATCCTTCAGTCGGTTTAAACAGTGAACTCCCATAGGAGTGTGATGTGGTCATTTTCAAGCACGGGAGGGGATTTGTTTTCCCACTAGTTTTCTTATATTGGGGCAAGTCCGAGTTTTTGCAGATTACTCAGTGAATTTAATGTGCTGCTAAATCATGCCTGTTAAGATATTCTGTAGGCGCAAGAAGACTGGAGACGGAGACAACATGATCGATGGTTTCATTTTGTTGTTTACATAAAAAACATGTTAGGCTACTTCTGTTTATTAATATGTTGGCCTGGCAGAATCGTTAGCACGCCGGGAGAAATGCTTAACGGGAATTATTCCGACTTTACATTCTGAGTTCAAATAGCGCGGGTATCGACTTTGCCTTTCATCCTTACGGGGTCAATAAAGTGAGTACCAGTTACGAACTGGGGTCGATAACATTTACTACTCCTCTCCCTCCAAATTCCAGGCCTTCGTGCCCAGTATAGAATGGAATATGTTGGTCTGGTATTTCCGTGTAGGAAGACATCGATCTAAATCTGCTATGATGCACTCTTCTGTCTCTGATTTTAAGCCAGTCGTCACTAAGCATTTATGGCTGAGAACTTTGTCAACCTCGTCATCATAAGTTCCATTTGGGTATATGCCTTTCGGAGGTTCTTCTTGTCATTTATCAGCAAGAATTTCTAAGGCAGCAGTTTTATCACGGGTTTTCATGCGCTTAGCTCTTTCGGCGCTTGCGTCAGCACGCCGGGAAAACGGCTTAGCTTCAATTTTCCCGACTTTACGTTCTGAGTTCAAATGCCGCCGAGGTCGACTTGCCTTTCATATTTCCGGGGTCGAAAAAGTGAGTACCAGTTACGGACTGGGGTCGATTAAATCGACTACTCCCCTCCCCCAAAATTTCGGGCCTTCGTGCCCAGTATCGGAAGGATTATTATTATTATTATTATTATGGAGGAAAAATGGCACGGAACCCAATAATGTGATGTTGTAGATGATATTGTGTGTACCGGGGGGTGGATATGAAAGAACGGTGTTGTACTGTTTGTTAAGTCACAACAAGGACCCCAAACAGGCAGTAATTTATGCAGTATAAGTGCAGTTCCAAACAACGCTGCGTTTTGCAATACACCAATATTGTAGGGTATTTCTAACTTATCCAGATTCTTCTACAGGTTCGGTGGTATTGAAACTAATGATCCGATGACAATGGAAAATATGTATGTTTGACTCTCGCTGCTGCCTTTACTTGGTGTCCTCAATTGTCAGGTATTTGTCAACATTTTCACTTTATTTAATGATAATATGTTGATCTCCTGGCACTGTCACGTCGGTCCCTCCTAAAGGTTACTATATCTGGCCATTGGTGATCTAACACCTTTTCTGTATGAAAGTCAAAGTCGCAGGGGATCTTTGCCTTCCCGCTTTCCTCTATTACGTTTTGCGGTGTATGTTGGTTCCAAGCGCCCCTTACCTCTTATCCATACTTCCGCCATAGTAGCCAGGGCATGTTTTGGGCTACCTTGTCGTATCTGCGCTTTTACTCTTTCTGTGTACAACCTTCACTAGCACTAACAATGTGAGTCACGCTTTCGACCTTTCTCCACAGATTCTGCACAAATTCATTGTAATTATGAGGTAAATATCCCTTTTCACTGAGTTGGTATTCAATGCCTGGTCCTGGGAAGCGATGAATATACTTTCAAACGTATTTTTAGTCCACCTTTACTGAGCCAACTCTATGATGTTCCTGGTATTTAAATTGTTAGTTTCGCGGTGGAACTGACCATGTAATTCCATGCGGAGTAGTGGGTCTTCAATTTCGTTGGCTAACCGTGAACGGAATCCATTAGCTTCTCAACCCCATTGTTGGTAACTACTTCTTTATTAGCAGCAGTGTATAGCGGGTCTTGTTTGCTCTTTAACAAATACTCGGTCATGCATCGTCATTCACTGTCAATACCCTTCTGTACGCTAGTCATACAGCCTGTGTATGTTTTTGCCTTACGGTGGAGAGCACCATGTATTCTCATCGTCTTTTGGATAGTGCGATCGAGTTGCTCAATCTTCGCTCGTGTTGATTTTAGAATGGGTGCACTATAGCAGACTACTTTAAGAGAAGTTTGAGGGTCATCAAATATGTAGTGGTGACCCTTTCTAGCATTTCTCCGTGTAAGATATTGTCCATCTCTAGAATACTATGGTACTTGTATGGTCCCCCATTCGCTCTCCGTTTGGCAGTCCTATGCCCCTATATTCTGCACTTTCGCCTCATTTCAAAGTGGGTATCGCACATTTGAGATCCCGAACTCCAATGCTAAATCCCTGCTGAACATATGTAAAGTCTCGACCAACCCTTTCATTTCAGGTACAGTTTTAGCGAACAGTTTTTTATCGTCCGCGAAGTGAAACTGTATGAGAGGAGGTCCATCTTTCCTCATCTCCTAGTGCGCATTGAATGTGAGTAGAACTACATAAGGTGGGATCAAGGCTATGCCAAATAACAAAAGTAAACAAGAATCTCCCTGTAAGAGGTGCTGGTTGTTACAGGAAAGACTTATTCTCCAAAACGGCATGCTGTCCTTGATCGATGCACGAACGTTCTCAGCTACTCTACACATGGTAAGCGTTTCTAGAATCCACGAGTGTGGTTACATGCCGTAAGCTTCTTTAAATCTATCCAGGCCATGCTCAATCGTTTGATATCGTTTGCAGTTTTTCATTAAGATATTGTCTATCATTTTGGCATCCCCTTGGTTCTACTGGATGTAGATTGTTTTCCGCAAGGAACGTGTATATTCACTCAGCGATTATACCTGTCAACATTTTCCATAATAGGTTAAGACAAGCAATGGGTCGGTAATTGCCAAACGTATTGCCCTTTGACTAATCTTTCATCTACAATGTATTCTTCGTCTCTAAAATCCATTCCGGAATTATCTAATTATCTAATTGCAAACCTATCCGTTTGTTGGTTGACCTAAACCACTTGAACTAGTAGCCCTGGATTCCTTCTGTTCCCGCCGATCTCCAGTTTGACAGTTTTGATACAAGTGTAACTACATCTTATGTTGTTATGCTTACATGATCCATCCTCTGTGATTCACGGTGATGGAACTCGGATCTCACGGCATGAATCCACACAGCACCGTGATTGGGGGTAACCTCTTTTCCGCAGATGTCATTCTAATATGTGTGAGTTTCCTCTGCTTCAGGCGGTATGTTATCTTCTGTGCCGCCACCTATGATCTTAAAATACTGCTTCTGGTAGTTTTCGTGGAACTGCGATATGCGATTAGTGTAGCGTTGCATCTTCTCTATTTTGGTCCAAATGCGTTGTATTAGTGTTTCGCCCAAAGTTTTGGAACGTTTCTTTTCTACATGGTATGCCTTCACAGCCTCTCTATTGTGTTTCCATTGCCCTTTGGGAAATAGTAATATACGTTCAGATCTTTTCGCAAGGTCTTAATATCACATTCAATTCTCCACTTCCAACATGTCTCCTTCTGACCTCCTTATATCCTCTCTTTTTTCAAACCAGTTCACCTACTAAAATTGCAGCGGATCTAATCAAATCCCTTGTTTCTGATAAATCTTTCGTTCGAACATATTTCAGTATCCCAACAAACTTTTGGATAGCGTGTTTCACACTACATTCACTCGGTCGAAGCATCTCAACATTACCGTCTCTCTTTCTGCTCTTGTGATGACTATTTCATCGAGTTTTATCATAAGGTCCCTCTGTTCCTACTTGATATCCTTTGGTAATAGAGTATCCGCCACATTACATTGATTTCTTCCTCTTTCTCCCCGTAAGTCCCTCTCATCCGCTGCACATTCTCCTTGCCTATTCAGACGCAGATTTTCACCTATATTATCCTCCTCGCTGTTATCGTTACTACAGAAGTATTTTTTTGATTATCTGAATGTTGGTCTCATCAAGAACGTCTCTATTCCGAATCAGTATTATCTGATTCATGAGACCATTCTCAGTAATCTGGAACACACTCAGCTCGTTTCAAAGTTCTAATGTTCTTTTTCCGAGAGCTTTATGTTAGCCATCGTTTGTTCATGACACATATTTGCCTTTTCTTTTCATTGAGAGAACACTTGTTTTGTGAGCACGTGGCATGTTTTGACCAGTAAACGGACCGCAACCACTCCATTACCGTCTTCTGTGACTCCCGGGTTCAGGAGATCCGATGTCTTGGACAACCAGATTGTCTTATTTATGATCATTGCAATCAATGAGAATGATTTTCTATAAGGTTCTACCCAAATACAAAACCAGTTCTAACTAGGCTGTCTGCCAAGGCTTAGGGTAGCGAGGTCGCCCTGTGTAACCTGCCGCAGAACTCCCACAAACTCAGTAGTTACAAAATCCTATGCAGGGCATGGGTGGTACCAATAACTTGAACTGTTCACATTA
>JAOPUL010000839.1:15798648-15801148 GCA_027564515.1 Octopus rubescens | reverse complement strand
GAGTGTATGTCCGAATGTGTGAGTACGTATGTGTGCATGTGTGAATGTATGTATGTGTGGATGTATGTATGTGTGAGTGTGTGTATGTGAGTGTAAATGTGTGTATGTGAATGTGTGTGTGTGAGACTGTGAGTGAGATTGTGTGTGTGAGTGTGAATGCATGTATGAGTGTGAGCATGTATGGTAATAGTGATGGTAGTGGCTGTGGTTGTAGTGCTGGTGATGGTGGTAGCGCTGATTGTGGTCGTAGTAGTGATGATGGTGATAGTGGTGATAGTAGTCATAATGATGGTGGTGGTGGTGGTGGTGGTGGTGATTATGGTTGTGGTGCTGGTGATATTGTCACCGTGTTTGTTGGCACTAGTGAGACCAATTGTTTCAGAATAAACCAAAAGAGATAATCTTGTTGTTTAGAAATACAATAGCCTTGTTTTTTGTAGAATTTTCCAGAATTCCTACACATCAAACCGAGATGGGAATAAAACAGATGGTGTGGTTATTCACTTGCAGACAAATTTAAAGATTTAACATGGTTGGGGCTGGAAGGATGAGGAAATTGTTGAAGGGTGGTTCTGAACTAACGTTCAAATAAGCCATCACTGGCGAAAAAAAAATAATAACACAATAAACAAGAGAAAAAAAAACAAGAACAACAAATAACATCCATGTCCTTTCTCCATCCTCGACCTCCACCAAAATAAATACTAAGCAAAACAAGACCAACATGTAACTTTTTTCCCTTTCTCTCTTCTTTTTTCTCCCTTTCTCTTTCCTTCTCTCTTCTCTGTCCTCTCCTTATCTCGCCTTTCTCTTCTCTCTCTCTGTTTCTCTCCTTTCTCCTCCCTCTCTCTCTTTCACCGCCCTCTCTCTTTCTCTTCCTCTCTCTCCTTTTCTCTCCCATTTTCCCCTGTCTCCATCTCTCTCCTTACACCTCTCTCTTCTCTCCCTACCTCTCTCGGTTTTTCTCTCTCTTTCCTCTCTCTCTCTCACTCTCCTTTTCTCCCTCTACCTCTCTCCTATTCTTTCTCTTTCTCTATCTCTCTCTATCTCACAGTCCAAAACCTGATCTGAGAAGTAATTGTAATTCTACCTAAACTAGTTGTAAGAGTTGACAAAATGAAGCAAACATGGTTTTGTTGAATGTTTTTTATTTCTTTGTTAAATACAAAATGAATGTTTTGTTTTTTGTTCACTTCATTGATTATATTTCTATTTCCTTGAGGCATTTTCTTTCAAGGCATGAGAAACTATAATTTTAGAAAACTATAGAAAAGCTAAAATGCTAACAGATTTTGACATAAAGGACCTGCAGACAGCTAACACAACATAGTTGCAAGTTATAATACAGTTTTTCACTATATATATATGTATATATAGGCGCGGCGTGGCTGTGTGGTAAGAAACTTGCTTCCCAACCACATGGTTCCGGGTTCAATCCCACTGCGTGGCATCTTCGGCATGTGTCTTCTACTATAGCCTCGGGCCGACCAAAGCCTGGTGAGTGGATTTCGTAGATGGAAACTGAAAGAAACCCGTCGTATATATATATATATATTACGGTTCGGCAAAAGTGATCGATAGAATAAGTACCATGCTTTAAAAATAAGTACTGGGGTCGATTCATTCGACAAGTAAAAGATAAAAGATATATATATATATATATTCAAAATTTGTATTAAAATTGATATGTTTTAATTGAAATTGATAAATAGTAAAATGATATAGTTTCTAGAACTTATGCCAATATTGAATGAATATACCCACCCTTGAGACTAAAGATCGGTAGCCTCAGACACAATCAGTACACCTTGGCATACATTGTGTTCACGTGCTGTAGCCGTACATTGCGCCAGAAGGCTTCCCGTCCTATTTATGACATCATCACTCTTTCTTCGTCATCATCGCCTGCCTCCAAAGATGTGAACGTAGAGATTCTGAGCCCTAATAAAGTAGACTGTTTTCACCGTCTATCTTCACCAACATTCTTTCCACTCCCACCTCCTCTAGAACTGAATCGTTCGTGCTACGCCAGTAGTATGCTATCTCTATGGTCAATATTACTAAATAATTGAGTTCAAATTCCGTCGAGGTCCACTTTTGCCTTAATCCTTTCGGGATCGATAAAATAATTAGCAGTTGAGCACTGGAGTCGATTTAATCGACTTATCTCCTCCTCCGAAATTGATGGCATTGTGCCAAACTTTGTAACCAATATTACTAAATAATATTACTCATGACAATTGGTAACAAATAAACCCAAGGCAAAACTCAAAACCTTTGTGAACAGCCCTGTCCGGGGCGAAACACAGAGTAGGTTGTCAACTTCTGATATAATAAATATATCTAGCAAATCTGCCAACCGTATTGAACTGCTCTATACCAAATAATGTTTACAATTCGTACATGAAGAAAGACATCCCAGGGTATATTCACACACACACACACACACACACACACACACACACACACACACACACACACACACACACACACACACACA
>JAOPUL010000839.1:15567012-15579905 GCA_027564515.1 Octopus rubescens | reverse complement strand
ATACATACATACATACATACATACATACATACATACATACATACATACATACATACATACATACATACATATTAATCTATTAGTTAATTAAACATATTAACACGCACATACTAACGCACGGTTACGCAAACACCTACACAATCATACGTATACAGAAAGAGAGATATACAAAATCTACATAATGTGACAAAGAGAGCAGCCAAAATGCTAAACAGGTTCATACAGGTAGAATAAGTAGACCGTTCATATATAAAAACAAACAACAAGTAACTATGGTTTCTCTACACAATCGTTGACAATCTGTTAGATAAAACGAGTCTGTCTGGTTGCCAGACTTGTTCGCGCCCGTCTAAGTTGATATTTACCGTAACTGGCAGCCGACAGGACATTTCCAATAGTTAGTGAATAGAAGCGAGGAGAAAGGAATAAATTGTTGAGAAATGGAGTGAACTAAGGGAGACAAGTTACTTCTGGACCATAGAAGTGATTTCAACAGAAGTACTTAGCAAAGTGGTCAGCATTTGACTTCGTTTTTTTTATGTGGATATAACTATTCAGGAAAACATCCATTTTAGAGACGGTAAGGATAAGATCTGACGCTAGTCTTAATAAATTGGATCAGTTCCAAGTATTCGACAAGAAAGATTATCCACACAGAAGCTCTGCAGTTAGGGCCAGACTGTTCAGGTCGGTCTTTTAGGCATTAATTTGTGCAATAACAGAAACATCTGTTCAGTGGTCCAAATAAACAACCATTTGACACAGCTTTGGACATTATGTGCTCTGCCTGTACATTCGTTACATTTGTATGTGTTGACACTCAAGTTGGGAGGGTTTAACAAGAGTAAAGTGTACTCATTTTTAGACAAAGAGGCAGTCATAGTATCAGAAATAGAGATAGTGTGTACCAAACAGGCAGAAACGAGCTGATGACAAAAACAAAGATAAATCAGGAAGAAACAAATACCGTAGTCTGTGTTTGAGCAGAAGAAGAACCGAGAGAAAGTTGTTCTAAAAGATCTAACAGAGATCACAAATAAGCAAGTCGCTGTAGTGGTTTACTGACAGCTGCGCTTTGTCCTTAAGATTATCTTAATCAACTGGAGAGTTTGCTTTTTTGCTTTTTGTGAAGAGACATTTATCCTTGTTCAGAAGAATTGCCCTCTTTGTTGTTATCCAGACATATGCTGAGGCTACGATATTTGTAGAGATGGAAAGCCAGTGTGGTATTCATTCGTAAAGATGATCTCCATTTGATCTCTTTGCTGTTATCAAGACATGTCCTGCGGTTATGATATTTGCAGAAATGCGACGTCACTATGGCACTCGTTTATAAAGAAAACTTACTTTCTGTTGGTAACCTACATAGAGATGCAGTTTTGGATCAAATGTAGACTGAAAGTGTCTGGCATCTAGCGTATAATAAATAAGTGTATACAGTGCTTCACTGACGAAAATGTATTGTATTGGGAAAACGATCCTCACGTTATACAAGGTGTGTGTGTGTGGGGGGGGGGAAGAATGATGATGCCCTGGAGGTTACTCGGAGCGTTAGCAATAACTTTTTATAAAGTATCTTACAGAGGATTTTTAGGTTGAACGTTATGGGCAACTTCTATAAATCGTTGGCTCGACAGAACTATCGAGGGTCACTTCCTGTTTGCGAAAACTCTGTAGGCATAACAACACAAACAGTATAGCATATCCTAGCTTCAGCAGGGCACAAGAGAATGTTCTACAAGCGTCCTCTTTATCTTTTCACATTTATCTTTTACTTGTTGCGGTTGTTGGACTGCAACCATGCTGGGGCACCACCTTGAAGGGTTTTAGTCGAACAAATCGACCCCAGAACATACGTTTTTTTAAAAAAAAAGTCTGGTAATTGTTCTACCGAGGTCTTTTGCCGAACCGCTAAATACACAAATAAACTGTTGTGTTCCTCTCGGAACTCGTAGAGAAAACACAATGAGTTATATATAGAACAATTGATATTTATTTAATACAACATGAATATAGGTTTACTCACAGAGGCGCACTCAGGCAGTGTATGACAGTTTATCTCTAAAGTTTACCGTGCTTTCGTCTGTGTAGCTTCATCCATCTTAGGTCACATGATTCATCTAGGTAGTCCAAGCGAATATATGAAAACATGCCTGATTGGCCGGTTAGAGCAGACACAGCGAACGTGTGTGTACGTGTGTGTTGATATGTGAGTGCACAAGTAAACAAAAGAGATCTAATGGTCCATACGACAGACCCCTCATGTTTTGTGTTCAAAAGACATATAAAACACTTTACAACCCTGGTAGATATCTATCCGTCGATGGGGGGGGGGGGGTTAATAAAGGTAGAGTGTATTTCTGACAATATATACCAGGAAAGCCCACAAAGTTGGGGATCAAAGTTTGGAAGATTTGTGAAGCAAATATGGGGTACTGCTGTGGGTTTAGTGTTTATACAGGGAAAAGGGATAACGATGTAAGTCAGCATGGTCTGGAATTTATCCCTTCTATACCATAACTAGGGCAGCCCTTTTCTACTAGCAATTATTGTAGCACACATATATGTTGTCACAGTTTCTAAATCCATCACAAGTTTGACTGAACTAAAAAATCAATCAAAAAATAATATTGTGTATATATGTATGATTAGATTTTATAAACATTTTTCAAATTTACTTTGTTTTTATTTTTTATTTACCTGTAATTTTAATTTGCCTGTAAGGTGAATGACAAGTTTTGATTTAATTTCTATTGTAAATCTTTATTATATTTCTGTGTATTCATGTATGTGCGTGAGTTTATTTCATTTTCTAGTTTTCTTCAAAAGCAAATTCCAGTATTTCATTTTATTTTACCTTGCAAAGAAGCAGCCAGGTTGAGAGTCCAGTAGCTAAGAAGTGGCTGTATCGAGAGTCTTGTGTTAAGAAGCAGTTGCGTCAAGAGCCCTGTGGCTAAGAAAGGAGGCTGAGTTCGAGAATCCTGTTGCTAAGGAAGGAGGCTGAGTTCAATAGTCCTGTTGCTAAGAAGTGGCTGTGTTGAGAGTCTTGTGTTAAGAAGCAGCTGCGTCAAGAGCCCTGTGGCTAAGAAAGGAGGCTGAGTTCAAGAGTCCTGTGGCTAAGAAAGGAGGCTGAGTTCAAGAGTCCTGTTGCTAATGTTGCTTAGATGGTCACATTGAATACTGTTGCGAAGAAGCAGCCGGGTCGTGAGTCTTGTGTTAAGCGGCTGAGTCGAGAGTCCTGTGGCTAAGAAGCGGCCACATCGAGAGACCTGTTGCCAAAAAGCGGCCGCATCGAGAGTCCTGTTGCCGAAAAGCGGCCACTGTGAGAATCCTGTTGTCAAGAAGCAACCGCATTGAGTCCTGTTGTTTAGACAGTCGTGTTGAGTCCTGTTACAAAGATGCAGCCAGGTCGAGAATCTTGTGTTAAGCAGCCAAGTCAAAAGTCCTGTGGCTAAGAAAGGAGGCAGAGTTAGATAGTCCTGTTGCCAAGAAGCAGCCGCATCGAAAGTCCTGTTGCTAAGAAGCAGCCACATCAAGAGTCCTGTTGCCAAAAAGCGGCCGCTGCGAGAGTCTTGTTGTTAAGACGGTCGCGTTGAGTCCTGTTATGAAGAAGCAACCGGGTCAAGAGTCTTGTGTTAAGCGGCCAGGTCAAGAGTCTTGTGTTAAGTGGCCGGGTCGAGAGTCTTGTGTTAAGCGGCCGGGTTGAGAGTCTTGTGTTAAGCGGCCGAGTTGAGAGTCTTGTGTTAAGCGGCCGAGTTGAGAGTCTTGTGTTAAGCGGCCGAGTCAAGAGTCCTGAGGCTAAGAAAGGAGGCTGAGTTCAAGAGTACTGTTGATAAGAAACGGCTGCGTCAAGAGTCTTGTTGCTATGAAGCTGCTGTGAGAATCTCGTGTTAAAAAGCGGCCACATTGAGAGTCATATGTTAAGAAGTGGCTGCGTCAAGAGTCCTGTGGATAAGAAAGGGGCTGAGTCGAGATTCCTGTTGCCAAGAAGCAGCTGCATCTAGAATCCTGTTGCTAAAAAGCGGTCGCATCAGGCGTCCTGTTGCGAGTAAGCGGCTGCATCATGAGTCTTGTTGCTAAGAAGTGGCTGCATTGAGTCTTGTGTTAAGCGACTGGGTCGAGAGTGCTGTGGCTAAGAAGCGACTACATCGAGAGTCCTGTGTTAAGAAGCGGCTGCATCTAGAGTCCTGTGGCTAAGAAAGGAGGCTGAGTTCGAGAGCTCTGTTGCCAAGAAGAGGCCGCATCAAGTCCTGTTGCTAAGAAATGGCTGCGTCGAGAGTCCTGTTGCTAAGAAGCAGCCACTGCGAGAGCCCTGTTGCTGAGAAGCGGCTGCATCGAGAGTCTTGTTGCTAATGTTGCTAAGACGGGCCGAGACAAGAGTCCTGTGGCTAAGAAGCGGCCACATCGAGAATCTTGTGTTAAGAAGTGGCCGTGTCAAGAGTCCTGTGGTTAAGAAAGGAGGCTGAGTTGAGAGTTGAGTTTTGGTACCAAGAAGTGGCCGCATCGAGAGTCTGTTGCTTACAAAGCAGCCGCATTGAGAATCCAGTTGCCAAGAAGTGGCCTCATCGAGAGTCCTGTTACTAAGAAGCGGCCGCATCAAGAGACATGTTACTAAGAAGTGGCTGCATCGAGAGTCCTGTTGCTAAGAAGTGGCTGCATCGAGAGTCCTGTTGCTAAGAAGTGGCCGCATCGAGAGTCCAGTTGCTAAGAGGTGGCCCCATCGAGTCTTGTTGCTAAGAAGCTGCCACATCAAGAGTCCTGTTGCTAAGGAGCGGCTGCCTCAAGAGTCCATTGGCTAAAAAGCAACCACATCGAGAGTCTGTTGCTTACGAAGCAGCCGCATTGAGAATCCAGTTGCTAAGAAGCGGCCACTGCAGGAGTCCTGTTTCTGAGAAGCGGCTGCATCGAGAGTCCTATTGCTAATGTTGCTAAGACGGGCCGAGACAAGTGTCCTGTGGCTAAGAAGCAGCCACATCGAGAATCTTGTGTTAGTCATGTGTTAAGTGGCCCTGTCAAGAGCCTGTGGCTAAGAAAGGGGGCTGAGTTGAGAGTTGAGTTTTGGTGCCAAGAAGCGGCCGCATCGAGAGTCCTGTTGGTAGAAGCAGCCGCATCAAGAGTCCTGTTGTTAAGAAGCAGCTGCATCGAGCGTCCAGTTGCTAAGAAGTGGCTGCACCAAGAGTCCTGTTGCTAAGAAGCGGCTGCATCGAGAGTCCTGTTGCTAAGAAGAAGACACATCAATAGTCCTGTTGTTAAGAAGCAGTCGCATTAAGAGTCTTGTTGCTAAGACGCAGCCGCATCAAGAGTCCAGTTGCTAAGAAGCAGCCGCATCAAGAGTCCAATTGCTAAGAAGCAGCCGCATCAAGAGTCCAATTGCTAAGAAGCGGTCGCATTGAGTCCTGTTGCTAAGGTGGCCACATCAAGAGTCTAGTTGCTAAGAAGCAGCCACGTCGAGAATCCAGTTGCTAAGTAGCCGCATTGAAAGTCTAGTTGCTAAGAGGCGGCCGCATCAAGAGTCCAGTTGCTAAAAAGTGGTCGCATTGAGAGTCCAGTTGCTAAGAAGTGGTCGCATTGAGAGAGTCTTGTGTTAAAAAGCAGTCGCGTCTAGTGTCGTCTCATTGAGAGTCCTGTTGCTAAGAAGTGGCTGAGACCAGAGTCCTGTTGCTGGGAAGCAGCCGGGTTGAGAGTCTTGTGTTAAGAAATGGCCGTGAGTTCCCGCTCTGCCTCACTTATGGAGGTTTCCCCACCACCACTCTACGAAGAGTGTCCAGGCGCTTGCGCATGAGCCCACAGGCTATGTATGTATCCTATATTTATCTGTCTGTCCCCAGTCTATATATCTCTTCCACCCTGGCCTACATGTCTGTCTAACAGTCCCGGTCCTTATGTCCCTGGTCTATACTTATCGCCTGTCTTACTAACAGTTCCCAGTCCTTAAGTCTGTCCCCCCACCCCTTTCCCTGGTCTATATGTTCCCAGTCCTTATGTCTGTCTGCTTCCGATCTATAGGTTTCGTCCATCCCTGCTCTATATGTCTGCCTGACTACCAATCACCTGTGTGGTGCCACATAAAAAGCACTCATGACGGTGCCACGTGAAGGCACTAGTGTCTAGAATCCGGTGCCAGTGGCACGTTCAAAGCATCCAGCACACACTGTAATGTGGTTGGCATTAGGAAAGGAATCCAGCCATAGAAACCATAGCAAATCAGACTGGAACATGGTGTAGCCTCCGCCGGCTTGCCAGCTTCGGTCCAACCCATGCCAGCCTGGAAAACGGACGTTAAAGGAAGATGATGATGAGGATGATGGTACA
This sequence comes from Octopus rubescens, assembly GCA_027564515.1. Classification (NCBI taxonomy): domain Eukaryota; kingdom Metazoa; phylum Mollusca; class Cephalopoda; order Octopoda; family Octopodidae; genus Octopus; species Octopus rubescens. The sequence goes on along the minus strand of JAOPUL010000839.1, from coordinate 15,573,593 downwards.
CCTGTTCTTATGTGCATTAAATTCAACTGATAATCTAGTGATGTGCACAATTCTTCTATATTGGTTTCAAATTTTGGCCCAAGGCCAGCAGGTTTGGGGGAGGGGCTAACTCAATTAAATCGACCCCAGTACTCAACTGGTACTTATTTTATCGACTCCGAAAGGATGAAAAGCAAAGTCGACCCTGGCGGAATTTGAACTCAGAATGTAAAGACGGATGAAATACTGGAGTGCTAACGATTCTGCCAGCTCACCGCCTTATAATTCTTCTATATTAAAATTTTGTTGCATAAACAACTGAATATTAGCTGATAACTCATTTTCTATGGTGATGTTTAAACAAAATTTTATATTTTTATATTTTGCTGAATTTACCTGTAATTAAAGTCACTTTGAGACAAACATTATGCAATAGAATTGATAAAGAACCTTTTCTTCAATTGTGTTCCAAAAATCACATTAATATGTTGATAAATAAAAAAGTTACAGTTGTTTAATTAAACCAGTCTAAATTCGTGATTATTTTAGAATTTAGTTGAAACTCTCATATAGGTTGTATTTTAGTTAGAAATATAGTAACAAAAGGGTTAATGAATGCTTTTCTAGACAATTTATCATGGTTTGTCTCCGGTGTAAACCACTTTGGATTTCAAATGAATTCTTTCAATGAGAGTTTTAATATCCAAAGTTTTTTCATTAACATATGTTATTGTCTATAAGAATTCTTCACGTGTCAAAGCTTTTAATGTATTTGACTTAAACTTCATTTTCATTGAGTCTGTATTTAATATGAATATTTTTTATGGTTCTTTAATTCAATATAAGACTAAAAATATTTACTACAAATATCACATTTCTCTCTTGTGCAAGTTAGTGTATGCTTTGTTAAATTACATTTTAAAGAAAATGTTTTAGAGCAAATATCACAATGGTATGATTTCTTTCCTGTATGAACCAAGATGTGTATTTTTAAGGCAGTATTAGATGACAAATCTTAACCACAGATTTCGCAATGGTATGATTTCACTCCTGTATGAACAAGTATGCATGTCGTTAAGTGACCACTCTGAGAGAATCTCACATTGGTGTGATTTTTCTCTTGTATGAATCATTTTATGTCTCCTTAAATGACCACTCAGTAAAAAAGCTTTACCACAAATCTCACACTGATATGTATGTGATAATTTATGCTTCAGTAAATTGTATTTCAATGAGAATGTCTTATCATAAATCTCACATTGGAAACGTTTTCCACCTGTGTGAATCGTTTTATGCCTTCTTAAACTACTACTACGAGAGAATGTTTTACCACACATCTCACAATTGTATGATCTTTTACTTTTACAAACCATTCCTTTCTTCATATTTCTTCTTTCATACAGAGGTGCAACATTTTACATGTTTTCTCTATGATTTACATTGATATCCAACAGAGTTGACTGTAGGCATTTTAGATATGCTTCAATTTCTACAGCTTTCTTTAAAATTTCCTTTTCTGAGTGAAAAACGTTTCCTGAAATTAAACAAAACCAATGTTAGAATGGAATTAACAATAAGATGTTTAGAAATGTAATCAGAGATATTATTTTTAAAAGTTAAGTAATAATATTATTGCATTTCAGTAAGCTAAATTTAAAATAGTCATCTGAATGCAACAGAGACTCATAATCTTTCATATTAATTTACTTAAAGACTAGTTTCAGCAGAAGTGAAAGTACAATTTCAAGAATGCTGATAATATCCATGTTCAACTGATAGAGATCAAGTGGATGAGGGTTACAACAAAGGCTCTGTTGTCAACATAATACAGTCAAAGAGATTTTTATATTGCACAAAGATCTATGAACGAAGCCTTTTAAGAAAGATTTATTCATAAACCTTATCATCTACATTTCCGATATATACCCACTATAAAGAGATATTTGTAACAGTTAACTAATTTCCTTCAGTCGAAATTCTAAACCATACCATTCAGTATAGCAGCATAATTTTCACTTATAGAAGCAATTTTACTATTATTTCTAGCATGTGAGATAGACTGGATTATCTTAATTTTTTTTTCCAACTTTGCTACTGTGCTGCAGAAATTCAGTGTCAATTACATTCATCTAAGTTTTGCAATAATACAGAGCTACCATAGCCCTCTTATAATACAGAGCTACCATAGCCCTCTTATAATACAGAGCTACCATAGCCCTCTTATAATACAGAGCTACCCTAACCCTCTTATATAGTATATTCCTAGATCCCTAAATTTGATAAAAATTTTTACATAACCAACAATGTGTTCAATATTATAGAATCTTTTAAAATACCAAAGATAATATAAAACATAATACTTATCCTACAATATATACTGAGAGAAAATAACAAAATGATAATTATTCATTTTATCCAGTATAACATAATTGAACAAAAATAAAGTGACAAGAAAATAAACAAAAAATGGTATATGAATAAAAAAAAGTGTCAGCAAAAGTGTAAGTTTTTGAAAAACTGAAAGCTTCTTTGTAAAGTGGACTTGTTTTTCTCTTACAGCAAAGGGTAGATTGCATGATGCTAGGGTATGAACTGCAATGCTGGGTGATAGCAAAACATAGGTTTGGAATACAGAGGACTTGCTAAAACTAGAAAGAAATGAAATGAACATGCCCTACTGGATGTATAATGTTAGCATGCATGAATGCTGGAGAACAAATGAGCTAAAAGATAAACAAGATTCAAGAGGAATCAGATGGAGTGTGCAAGAGAGAAAGCTGCAATGGTATGGGCACATGATATGCATGGAGAATGACAGCTGTATAGAGAAGTGCAAAACAATCAAAGTGGATGGAAACTGTGGAAACAGGAGACTTACGAATACTTGGGACAAAGTGGTGAAAACTTATTTCAGGATACTGAACCTCACAAACAAGATAATAAAAGACTACAATAATTGATGACACACAGCAAAGATCTGCTTATCCATGCAAGCAAAGCAAAATGAATATTGAAATGGTAGTAACACTGGAAGCTAGGATGCATAATATATCTACTGTTTGGATCCAATTCACCCTATCATCATTCTTCTGTGTTGTCAGCTATCAATTCATCATCTCCAGGCTATTCATTGTTCTCAGCCATCATTCTCTCTTACCATCAACCATTTCTATTATTATCCCTTACTCGATGTCTCCCTCTCACCAGCAAACATGTAGTCACCATCACTGTCTCTCTTCCATTATTCCTTACCATTACCGTCTCTTTCTTCCATTACTCCCTCTTCTACCATCCTCTCACCTCAATCACACTGTTTCTCCTATCATATTCTCACCCCAATTACTCTTTCTCCCATCATACTGTCACTCCCTCCGCCCTAATTTATCTTCTGTAATTGTTCTCTGTCATGTTGGTCATTCCTCTAATCCTCTTGGTCATGTTGCCTTGAATGAACAGAGGCAAATCTATGTTAAAGAATCTTTGGTCTTGCAGAGTACAAAGTAATCTCACTAGTGTTAGTGCCATGATAAAAGTCACCAAGTGCACTGGCTAAGGTCTCAACGACCTCTTTAGCATTTATACAGGGTGATCAGGTTAAATTTGGCAGTTTGCATAAAAAAAAAAAGGAAACACAATAACCCATCCAAAAATAAAAGTATTTTTTAAAATCAAAAACATATCAACTAGATTACAGTAGGGAGATTTTACTCAAAGTAGCCACCTTCAGCTTCCACCATGACCTCAAGATGGCTCTGGAACCTGGATCATGCATTCCTCATTATGTCCCTAGGAAGATCTTTGAACACCTCCTTGATCTTGGCCACCAGCTTGGCCTTGGTGGTGCAGACAGAGTGATTGGTGTCTTTCTCAACCAACCACGTCCCATACATAGTAATCCATGGGATTACAATCAGGTGAATTAGGAAACCAGAAACTGAGACTGGTGAAGTCATAAGAATTCTCCAACAAACACTTCTGACTTTTTCTGGAGATATGGCAGAGAGCTAAATCCTGCTGCCACACATGGCCTTCCAGCAGCTTCACATAGGTATCTAAATTGAGCTTAAGGCTTGTTCAAAATTGTGGGGCGGAATGATGTCACCCTCACTGGAGACACATCCGAAGACCATCAGCACTTGGTTTTCACGATGTCCATGTCACATCTTACAACCTTTACAGTGTTCACAGAGCATTGAACAGTAGTCATGATGTTGACATTTTGATACCTGGCATGAATCATTATGATACAGGTTAACTCTTTTCCAATATTCAGATGGCTTTCAGTCCTCTATACAGCTAACTTTTTCTCAACTACAACTTTAATCTTTCTGTAGACTGCTCACCAATATATCAAATTGTTCCTGAAAAAGGGAGACATAAAAAAAAAAAACCCATCAAATTTATCCCAAACACCCTGTAAAGTGCACCCAGTACTTCTGTAAAGAGACTGGTGTTAGAAGGGGAAACCCTCTCAAAACAGAATGTATGAGATGCAGTCCTCTAACACAGCTAACTAAGCAGATTATAACCTCAAATAAGGACTAAATAAGAACTCAAATAAGGACAATTTCTCCCACTATTGTCAACATGGAAAGCAGATGTAACATCATGATAATCCATTGGATTAGTGTCCTTAAAATATGGTTTGATCCAATCCTTTGAAATATTAATTCCCTGGAAATCTATGGAAGCTGTATGATTAACACATTGGTTCTTTTCAACCTAACACTAATTTTATTTTCTTCTAGGTTACTGTAAAGTTGAGTATACCTAGAAAAGGGTTAGTATTCGCTGAGAATGAGGAACCCCTCCCTGGACTCTAATCAAGTCCTGGGGATTTGCTGTACTCACCACGCTAGGCCTGCAGGTTGGCGAGGGTATTTAACCCATACCTGGGTACCGCAGCTAAGTTGATACTGTCGACCCCAGTGGCTTCACTGGTACTTACTTTATCGACCCTGAAAGGCTAAGTTCACCTCGGTGGGATATGAACCTAACACGTAGAACATAACCGGGAGTAATACGGCTAAGCGACTCTGCCAAATCACCATCCTGATGAATAATTATGCCATAAATTCCTTTCAATATGGACTCCCTACAAAATGCTGAAATAATGAAAGTGCTTTTTAGACTTGTCTAAAGTTTTGACCATTGATTGTATTTATTAATACAATATCTTAGAGTTCTTATTCAAAGTAATCTGCCAGTATAGACTGCTTAAGTCAATTGAAGGGGAAACAATTTTGTTCCTTGCATTTTAGTGAACACTTTCAAAACGAGGAGTTGAAAGAGAAAAAGTGTGAATCTTGTTTAAATGCAAATTTGTAATCAACACACATTTTTAATTTACCATCTTTCTTTTGCACCCAAACAACTGGTGATGCATTGTTGACGCTTGCCTTGCTTTGGACTTTCTCCTTAATATGCAAGTTGTGACATAAACAAACAGTCAAAAGGTTTAGGCTACATACGCTTACTATTAACATTATAGACAGATTTGACAGAACACAGTGGTTTTGACCTGCAAGGTTTGCTGAAATGGTTCAATTTACCACAATGACAGCATTTCTTCCCATGTGTAGGACAGAACCTGGAAGGATGTCCTCATCTACAATTGCTGCAATATTTCACCTGACTTCACATATTCCTTGTTGTTCACTTGGCTTCCCTTGACAAAAGTCCTAATTAGTAGCCTAAAATATTTCTGTATTAGACTTGCATTATTACAAGGCTAAGTGGGTCCAAGATGGATGCTTTAGCTAAAGTTCTTAGACAATCAAGAATTTTATTGTTAGCATTGGTAGATGGGTGGATGGATAAGTTTATATATCAATAATAGAATCCTTCTACCCATGTTCATCTCACCTTTATCTCCCACTATCTCTTGTGAACCTCTTTCCCACAACATATCTTCCTGACTACCACCACCCCCATGTATCCACTCACTACATTCTCCCCTCCATCTCCCACTCTCCCTTTGCAATCTTACTAACTTACCCTGTCACTCTATCCAATCCCTAGTTCCACTTTACTTATATACAGCCTCCACCCCTGTAACTTGAGTGTACACCTTGTCAACTCTTCACCCTCTTATCTCTCTCCTTTCTTTCTCCAACTGAGGTAGCCATGTACCTCCTCTACTGCAAGACACCTATTTCTGTCCCTCTATTCATACTCTAAACGGTGGAGTTTCAGATCAGGACACCCACATAAGTTGGATTTTCTGTTTTGACAGATTTTTCCATTTTTATTTTCACCACAGCATCGAAATGATGGGGGGGGGGAGCTCTTTATGAAATTATTTTTGATTTTGTTTTTCACCTACCTCCTTATCACCCCACAGATTTTGACCTATTTTTTTGCACTACACACTTAAAAACCATGGGAGAAGCCTTTTCAGTTAAAAAAAAAAAAGAATTTTGAAAATATTTTCAGACGAAAATGTGTGATTTAAGTGAGATTTGGCTGTTGTTTCTAGTACCCTGCTTCCCGTTCGTTTTGTTTTTCAAAAATTTCTTTGGATTCCTAAACGGAATGTCTTGGTGCTAGCGAGGGCAGGCCGAGACCTGCTGCGTCGGAAAGTTCGAAGGCCGCACTGAGTC
>JAOPUL010000839.1:15441007-15452579 GCA_027564515.1 Octopus rubescens | reverse complement strand
CTTTGCCGATGCTGCTGCCTCAAGCAACAGGACATTGTCGATGCTGGACTCGACCTCATCTTTGCCACAGGACTCAGTGCGGCCATACATACATACATACATACATACATACATACATACATACATATAAAACCATGGGTTTTCAAAACCCCTCCTTATCCAGTAATAACCTAATATTCTAATATATATATTCACACTAGATCTAATACAAGTCAAAATAAAAAACAAACAAAATATAAAACTTAAAAATTCACCCAATCATTTCATCATCTTACATCTGATTCTATGCTTGTATGGGTTGGACGAGTTGTCACAGTTCAAGGCTGTTCATATTGGGAGCCACTGCACCTGTAGACTGGTACTCATATGTGTCATTTGGCTATTTCTGTGTGTCATTTTTATTAAAAAATCCTACTGTATTTTTGTAATCTATAATATTAATACGCTAATGTTACTTTTTTGGTGTGTGTCACACTCGGTAATGGCCGTTACATACATAACTACAGCTTTCAGTTTCTACTCTGAGTTCAAAGCAAACGTCGGTTTCTATGTCGTATGCATTTGTATTTATGTGTGTACGTGTATATGAAAGATAATGGATGTACGTGTGTGTTTGTGTGCCTGTGTGACTGACTACAAATACATACAGCTGAACAAGGCGTGCGCGCACACATGTACACCCACTCGCTTTCATACACATGTACATTGATAACTACATACAACTTTCAGTTTCTACTCTGAGTTGAAAGCAAAGTCGCTTTCTACGTCATGAAAACAAAAGTAAATAAATAAAAGAATTTTCCGCACAAGTCTGTCATCACGCAAGCAACTTACATCATGAAAACAATGACTAGATATGGTCTTGACAAACGATGTTGGTGTGTTTGCATCCCTGTATCTTAGCTGTTCAGTAGAAGAGACTGATATAATAAGTACTAGGCTTACAGGGGTCAATTTCTTCAACTAAAGGGTGGTGCCCCAGCATGGTCACCGTCAAATTATTGAAACAAGTAAAAGAATACGTGAAAAACATTCCGTACCACTAAGCCAAGAGGGTTCTCTGTTTGCATTTACGTAACTGTGATATTTTGGTTGGATTATATAGTTTTACACTTCTTTCTATATTCTGTAACTCTCGCAATATACTACTATAGGCACTATATACTATAGGCACTATATACTATAGGCAATATACTACTATAGGCACAAGTCCTGAAGTTTTTTGGAGAAGGAGCCAGTCGATTAGATCGACCCCAGTGTGTCGACATCGGCAGAATTTGAACTCAGAACGTAAAGACAAACGAAATACCGCTAAGCATTTCGCCCAGAGTGCTAACGATTCTGCCAGCTCGCCGTATTTAACTGTCACGATATGGAAACATTTCTCATGGCACCAGCACACAATTCACAGATGCTTACATTTTTTATGTTTTCCGTGAATTTTTCACGGGTTCAGCTAGTTAAATATTATTAGGAATTGTATTAAAAAAATGTATTCTAGAAGTATAGGCAATTTATTGCACATAAATTTGAACAAAAACTTATATGGACCCTGGTTAAGAACCACTGTTCTAGAAAGAACACAGTGGAGATGGGGTTTTTCTGTCATGGTACCAACACAGCATGGGGTGGGGGGTTCTAGTATACAATAGATATGGAGAGTGCTCAACATAAGACATGTAGCTCAAGGAGTAGAGGAACAGAAGAGAAAGCAATGACAACAGAGAAGCTAGAAATGGGGGTGTAAGAGGGATAAATGAAAGTGTAGAAAGTACTCCATAACCTAGGGCTGAATGCCAAAGGGGGGAATAGGAGAGAGAAAGAAATAGAAAAAAGAGAGACAACGAGAGAGGGAGAGAGATGACATTAGAAAGACCAGACTGGGTGGATGAAAGGAGCAAGGAAGGGCATGATAGAAAAGGTTAGAAGTGAGAAAAATACTTACCCAAGGTGCTGCTCTTTGGAATCGAACCCACATAACCTTGTGGTTATGAAACACACTTTTTCGTTTTCGTTTCATCTCATCTTGTTGAATATTTCTGCCTGGATTTATCTAACTTGATCATGTCACTCTTCACAATCCCACACGCCATTCAAAAAGTCAACTAGCTAAATAGCATCCCATGTCTGTATAAAGATGGACGATGAAAGTTTCTGCTACATGACTAACCCATTTATACCCATGTTGCAATGTCCATAGGGGTGTATGGCTTATGAGTTCTTGCTTAGATCCCTAGCAATGTCCTGCAAAACATATATATCGCTAGAAAGGGCGTCCGACCATAGAAAATCTGCTTTGACAAATTTCGTCTAACCCATGCAAGCATGGAAAAGTGGATGTTAAATGATAATGATGACGAGTATATGTATGTGAGTGTACATATATTTATTTATATATACATATGTATATACACGCATACATACATACATGTATATATACGTTTATCAATTTGTGTTGCAAGACACCTGATGTGAAACCGTGTGTTGAAACCGATATTGATATATTTTGGAATGGTCATTGTTTATTTGGTAAAATAAAAACAAATAAACAACGACCATTCCAAAATATAACAATATATATATATATACACACACACGACAGGCTTCTTTTGATTTGTGTCTGTTAAATTCATTCACAAGGCATTGGTCAGCCTGGGGCTATAACAGAAAACACTTTCCTAAGGTACAGAGCAGCAGGACTGAATCTGGGGCCGGCCACATGTTTGGCAAGCAAGCTTCTGAACTATATAGCCATACTATAATGCTAAATAGAGATTACAGTAATTGTGAATATAATTTAGATGAGTGTTGGGTTCATATCTTATGATATCAATAAATATGTGTTTAGTTTTTAATGTGTTAATTTCGAAAATATTGTAAATAATTTATTGCAATATCTACCACATGTCAGACACAAATACTTGTAAATACTGAGTTAAATAAAACTATGTCAAGCACACTTTAAGTGTGTGTGTGTCTGTGTCCGTGTGTCTGTGAACGTGTGTCTGTGGATGTGTGCAATGGCTTGGATAATTTAGAGTTGATTTGGCATTGTCATTGTTGTACAACCACTAAATCTATTAAAACTGCAATGATGTGATATAGTGTTAGTGATGTGGCAGATTTTACAAGATAATTTGTATTGTGAATGCAAATGGAAATGCAGATGGAAATATTTCCAACTGTGATGTAGCTTCTCGATGCATAAATTCCGTTTATGTCGTCGTCAACACAATGTCAGCCATTAAGAGAGCGTTTTGTTTTATTCTTTTGGTAATTTCATCAATTAAAATATTATGCCGCTTGAAATATTGAGACAATTAAAATGTTATGACAATTACGATATTTGCGATAATTAAAATATTATGTAACACTTAAGATATGTTAACACTAACATTTTGTTTCAACATTTTTAGAGCAGTTAAAATAGTATCTCCGTCTAAAATGATTATTATAACAATCAAATGTGAACGACCCTTTCATGTTCCCTTCACATAGCTAAATCTTGAGAGTGAGAAGACAAATCAATGCCAGTATTTGATACAATGAAAGAAAATTGTTGTATACAGTGCTCATGTACACTACAACTTTTTAAAAAAGAGAAAAGAACGAAAGAGAGCCATCAGGTGTACTGTTGGCGGATTTCTGGAAGCTTTGAAGGATGTAGTGTATCGACAGCTAACGACTGATGGGGGTAGTTTATTCCATGCTTCAGCAATTCTGAGCGTGAAAAAATGTTTCCGAAAGTCGTGGGTGGTGTGTTGGTTTTTGATTTTGTAAGCATGTCCGCGTGTGTTTGTCATATGGAATTCAAAAGGATGACCAAGGTTGTTGTTGGAACGTTGGTGGATAATCTTGTGGGTGTCTACCAAGTCAGTTGCCAGACGTCTGAGCTTCAATGTGTCCATGCCCAGGAAATCAAGACGTTTAGAGTATAGTAGATGCCTGACGGCGGGTATTTGTTTTGTTGCACGTTTCTGAACAGTTTCCAGAAGATTTATAGGCTGAGCAAGATGGGGATTCCAGACTGGTGATGCAAATTCCAAGTATGGAGGTACCATTGTCTTATACAGTTTTAAATAGATAGCTGGAGAGTGATGATAGGACAACCTCAGCCTTCTTGACAATCTTAGAGATGTGGTTTGTCCAACGCAGATCACGTTATGCTCAAATTACGTTCACTAGAAGACTTCTTGGGATTGGTGTTGCTAAGGGAGTACGTCAAGGCTGGGTTTTTCAGCACAAAGTGCATGGTGACGCACTTGTCCACAGCTAGCTTGAGTTGCCAGTCAGAAATCCATTGCTGCGTTGTGTCCAGGTCTGATTGCAGGAAACTTCTATAGCGCATAGGATCTGTTCTTTTTATCTCGAGGTACAGCGTGATGTCATCTGCATATTCTAATACTGTAACATTCCTCAAGTTTGCATCTATGTCATTAATATATGCCACAAACAGTAGGGGTCGTACGTGTATATGAAAGATAATGGATGTACGTGTGTGTTTATTTGCGTGTGTGACTGAATACAAATACATACAGCTGAACAAGGTGCGCGCGCACGCACAGAAATACACACGTACACCCACTAGCTTCCATATACATGTACATACATAACTACATACAACCTTCAGTTTCTCCTCCAAGTGCAAAGCAAACGTCGCTGTCTACACGTCAGGAAAACAAGTAAAAAAATTAAAAAAATTCCGGGCATTAACGAACAATCAGCTGATCAAAAAGTGACAATTCTGCTGCTATAAGATGGCTAAATTATGTAACTTTTTCGAAAAAGGCAATGAATGCGATTTTCATTATCAGCATGCAAAACTACACCAGTGTGGAAACTTTGCAAACAATCTATTGAAAATTGAAAGATTTTCAAGTGACTGGAAAACGAAAACGATCAGAGCCGACAACTGCCGAACATAATTGCAGACTTTGTATGTTGGGGGAAAAAAAACAGAAGCTGAGTATGACCCGGAAACGGAAAATACCCATAGCTCTAGTTATCTCCCCTTACCAGTAGTACTTTATATTTTCTACGAAAGAAATTTACAAAACTATTGAAATTGATAACTAATTAATTAATTATCTTTGAGTGCTAAATAATTTTCTTATTATTAGAGAATTGTGATAATGTGTTTGTCTACAATGTCGAAATATTATTGAGAATGTTTCTTTTATATGGACAACACATTAAAGATTTGCAACGATAATTATTCTTCACCTCATTATTTTAATTAATGGCCTAGGCATTAAAATGTTGGACATAGACATGGTCAGTATAATTTAGAACATAAAATCATTTACATTTACTAATTTTGTGCATTACCTAACATCCCAGACTGAGAAACACGAAAGAAAATTGATTTTGTTGTTTTTTTTTTATGTGTTTCTACAGACTCGGGAGAGATCTAGAGGTAATCTTGTAGAATAAAGTCGGAAATTAATTCGACAAAAACTCTAAATTCTTCTAATATTTGAAACATCAGAGATTTTGATTCTGCAAAAAAATAAAATTGAAATTTTCGTATTTTTTTGCTCTCTCCTTTCTATAATTTTTCGTTTTTGACATTTTCGAATTTTTTTTTTGCGTTTGAATATTTTAAAAACATTATAGATTAGAATTATACAAAAATGTTATGTTAAAGCCCGTTTAAAAAATTATTTTTCGGAAAAAATTCCGCCAATTAATTTGTGTAACATTTTTGCAGAATCTTAATTTCTGATGTTTACAAAATATCACCACAACTTCATTGCATTAACTGAAATTATAACTTTAATTATTATTAATTATAGTCAACAAATTAAATTAGAACCAGTTTTCAATTATTTCTGTGTCTCTACCCACACACCAATTTGAATGAAAACCGTTTTTGGTAGTTGGCTATTTGGCATAGGACATCTGACACAAAATATATTTTCAATCCCTAGCCTTGCTCTTTTCCCATTTTCTGTTATTTTGGTTTGAGAAGCTTCCAAGACGAGTTTCTCTCAATGTTGTTTCACAAAAGGAAAAAAAAGTGAATCGAACCATTAAGTAATATTTTTGAAAAGGTTTTATTCAGACCAATATCACAAGGATATTTGGCAATAAATATATATGTGTGTGTGTATAACAGCATCAGACTCGTTCATTGTTGTTGGTGTTGGAAAGGGCATCCAGCTGCAGACAACATTGTAGCTCAATGATGTCATCTGACACACTGTCCAACCCATACCAGCATGGAAGATAAACATTAAATGATGATGATGATATATTTATATCTGAAAGAAGCCCGTCGTGTATATATATATATATATATATATATATATGTGTGTGTGTGTGTGTGTGTATATATGTATGTATGTGCCGGTTGTACACTCTCTGGAGTTGTTGGCGTTAGGAAGGGCATCAAGCTGTAGAAACCAAGCCAAAAAATAGACTGGAGTCTTGTGCAGCTTGCCAGTTTCCAGTCAAACCGTCTAACCCATGCCAGCATGGAAAACAGATGTTAAATGATGATGATGATGTGTCCCCTTGTCTTGACATTGTGCAATAGTTGTAAATGAGCATCGCTGTCATAAAGGCAGTGTCCTTCATTTCCAGGCATTTGTGGCAAATACATCTGGTCAGGGGAAAATGTTTCATTGCTTAGAAGCATTTGAGGGTTGGTGACAGGAAGGGCATCTGACCCTAGAAAATCTGCTTCAATGAATTTCGTCTGACCCATGCAAGCTTGGAATGTGAAGAATGTTAAATAGATGATTTTTCTCAAATGATGAGATGTCATAACTGGAATACCTTTGACCTTGCATTTGTTTGGCCATGGCTCACCTTGAGCTGAACAGGTAACAGGTATTAGAGCAATGGTAATTAATATAACTATCATAATATAGCAAAGATAATTAAATGTGTAATGTGGGAACTATCTGAATTAAGTTTCATTGTAGCAATGATAATAACATGGTGTTGACAAGCCAGTGTGGAGAGCCTCAATATGGTTGCTCAACTTGCGAGAAATAACAGCTAAATCTCCCTTAAATCACAACCCGCCAACTTAAAACTGGAAGGTTACATGGATAATGCAGTCTGTGATATAGAAAAAAGACAGGATGGTCATGGCTCATTCAGGGCTAGCTTGGGGATAAACGATAACCACAACCGTAGTATTTGAGGGTCAGCTGAAAAGTTCACAGGCTGACCAAGATACTCTCATGGAATGTGACCAAATGAGGTTTATTTTTCGACATAGACCCCCCCCCCCTTACAGTCCTCACACTTCTTCAATCAGTGTTGCAGTGCTTGGATTCTATTGGTGAAGCTTTCATCCTGTTGGTCAAAATAGTCATATCTGCTGTTGATGACGTTTTTTAACCAACAGGATGAAAGCTTCACTGCGATACTGGTTCTCAGCCAAGTGTTTTTTCATGTTGGGGAACAGATGATATTCAGATGGGGCCGAATCAGGAGAATAGGGAGGGTGATCAACCAGTTCAAAGCCATAGTCATGCACAGCAGCCACTGAAACCAAGGGCTTGTATGCTGGAATATTGTCCTCATGAAACAAGGCCCCTTTCGTCAGTTTTCTTGGACATTTGGTCTTGATAGCCTTTTGTAACTGGCTCAGCAAGGGAAGTTGGCATAGTACTCTCCATTGATGGTGTGGCTCTTTTGAAGATAGTCAATAAACAAAACGCCTTTTGCATCCCAAACAACTGAGGCCATTACCTTCCCTGCAGATGAAACGACCTTGGCTTTTTCTTTTGGAGCAGGTGAGGAGGGGTGCACTTTTGATCAGGTATCAGAAGACATGGCACCCACTGAGCAGAACCTTTGTCATACCAAGTTCATTGTACTGAATATTCTCAGCTCTCTCACAGGATATGCTAATAGCATTGGTAATTTAATTTATAGTCAGTCGCCTGTCGTCCATTACCATGTGGTGAACACCATCAATGTTTTCTTCGGTGATGGCAGTTGCTGGACATCCAGACCTTGGGGTCATCTTCAAGTCTCTCCCATCCCCTCCTGAATTCAGCTACACACTTTTGCATTGTTGATAAAGCTGGAGCCCCCCTAATATATCAACCATGGATGGCCTTGATGGCTAAACCCTTTTTCTAGAGATACTTGGTAACACCGCAATGCCAAATTTTGTCCATTTTCAAGAAACTGTGCTACTAGTTATATTTGAAGTCTTCTTTGAATGTTAGTTTACCTGAAAAGAAACAATGATTGATAAGAAGAGATGAAATTAATGCATGCAAGAGTTCACAGCTCTATCATCACTCCTATGAACTTTTCAGCCCACCCTCGTATAAAATACAGTGTTTCTGTCTAGAAACAACAAAACACAGGCAACAAATTTGAAGCTCTGACCTGTGACCCTGTATGTTTTCCCTCTTGCATTGATAATACTTGTGAAAAACCTAGGGTTTTGTGTAAGGCCATTGTAGAAAATAAGGTCCAGTTGCTTAAGATTAAAAAAATACTGGCATTGTTGTGTGGTTAGCAAGTAACCTTCCCAACCACATGGCTTCAGGTTCAGCATCACTGTGTGGCATCTTGGGTAAGTGGATTTGGTAGACGTAGAAACTATTGAAATTTGTCGTGTGTGTGTATGTATGTATGTATATATATATATATATACACCCGTGCCAGTGCTCCGTAAAAACACCCAGTATACTCTGTAAAGTAACAAGATAATATTTTTCCCCATGACCAGACAGTAATTTTTTTTTAAAGTCTGTGTTGCATTGTATTGACAGACTTGCACTTAAAATTCCTACATTTTTAATCAAAACTTGTTAGTTACTATGGTGACAACACTATCTATCTATCTAGCTTTCACACTCTCTCTCAACAACAACAACTTTTTTCTCTCCTTCTAAATATACGTCGTGACAGGGGTTATCTCCCCTTTCGATTCCTTCCCCTACGTAGATGTTGTTACAAAGATCAGCTTCCCTGTTATAATATAAGATTGAAAATAAGCAAGGCCCACTTACAATATCATGCGATGTCAAGACATGGACACACACACCTGCATGCATACATATATGTGATGAGCTGCCTTTAAGTTTCCATCTACCAAATAAATCCACTCGCAAGGCTTTATTTGGTGCCGGGGCTATAATAGAAGACACTTGTGCAAGGTGCCATTTAGAGGGATTCCTTGTCATGAGTGGTGTCATTCATTTCCAGACTTCTGCAAAATCACATCCAGCCATGAAGAAATATTACGGTTGGTGACAGAAAAGGCGTCCATCTGTAGGAAGTCTGCTTCTAAGAACTCTGTGTAACCCTTACAAGCATGGAAATTAAAACAATTATAATGAGAATTTGTCAAAAACACTGTATTTTTAACGAATTTCTTTTTTTTGGTATTTTCAGCGGAAAATAACCGAGGAATTGAAACAGAATGCTCCGAAACAAGGTGAAGCTAATGACATGATCACTGCCATCCAGAAACATTGTGAAGCCAAGTTAACAGCCACTGACTGGGAACAAATGAAACTTGATTCTGGTAAAATTAATTGCTTATATGTTAATTAATTAATCCTTTAATCTTCCTTCTCCTACCACTTTAGTTTAATGAAACATTTTCTAAAAAATTGATTAAATTATCATTACACAAGTGTACGGGTCATGTGTTTTTCTACCATAGTCTTGGACTGATCAATGCCTCTTGATGGAATTTGGTACATGGAAACTGTCCATTATTGGAAATGCTTTTTGTATCTTTTACTTTTTTAAGTCATTGGATTGTGGCCATACTGGGGCACAGACTTGAAGAATTTTAGTTGAACAAATTAGACCCAGTACTTATTATTTTTTTTCTATTGCTAAGCCTGGTACTACTTTTATCGATCTCTTTTGCCGAACTGCTAAGTTATGGAGACATAAGCAAACTAACACCAGTTCTCAAGCGAGTGTGGGGAGAGACACACACACATTATATGGGCGCAGGCGTAGATGTGTGAATAGAAGCATGCTTCTCAACCACATGCCCCCATGAAAGAGGGTTTGAGAGGCAAACATTATTCCAGTGACAAGGAAGTGAAAACTAGTGAAAAAGTGGCTCAAAGAACAGTCAACAGAATTTTACGGGGCAGGGATACATGCTCTCATTCGAAGGTGGAACATTGCTATTGAGAGAAACAGTGACTATGTTGAGAAGTAGGGATGTGATCCACAGAGATTCAGCTTCATTTTGATGTATGATACATGTTCCTGTGTTGGTAATTATACCTGTTCTAAACAAAATGGCATTGCGTTTTGACTCACCCTCTTAGTTGTCCACTCCTTTATCAGCCCAGTGAGCAGCACACTCATAACAGTAATATGTGACTTTAAATAACTATATACTTCTATACATTTGAGTATAGTAAATTATTCTTTAGGTATGCATGTGTGGTTACAAACTTTGCTTTGCAACCATGTGGTTTCAGGTTCAGTCCCACTGCACAGTTTCTTAGGCAAGTGTCTTCTACTGTAGCCCTAGGCTGACCAATGCCTTGTGAGTGAATTTGGTAGACGGAAACTGGATGGAAGCCATTTGTATATATGTGTGAGTGTGTGTGTGCGTATGTACATGTGTGAGTGTGTGTGTGCATATGTACATGTGTGTGTGTGTGTGTATGTGTATGTGTGTGTGCATGTGTGTGTGTTTCTTTGTGTTTGACAACTGGTGTTGGTTTATCTACGTCTCTGTAACTCAGTGGTTCAGAAAAAGAGACCTATAGAATAAGTACCAGACTTTAAAAAATAAGTACTGGGGTCGATTTGGCTGACTAAATCCTTCAAGGTGGTGCCCCAGCATGGCCACAGTCCAATGACTAACACAAGAAGAGGAAAGATCAAGATCCATTTTTAAAGATTATTAGGGTTGCGCTATTTTCTAAGTTGTCTTATATCTGAGCATTGAATTTCATGGAACGCAGGGTTGCCTGAAAGAGTACAAAATGCCTTAACTATGTCAGAGGAGAATATGTTAATGTTGTATGTAATGATGTATGTAAAGGTTAACCAGATGTATAAAAAAAATCTGCTGTATTGCTGTGTTACAAATTTGAGGAAAGAATATACTGGAATGGTTGCCTATTCTTTCTCAGGAAAGCCCTTAAGAAGAACTTAACTTCAGCACTGAATTATGCACACCTGCAGTATCTGCTAAGTAGATAAGTATCAAGCGCTAAGTGCCCTTGCCACAGCACCATTAGCAATATACAAATCATCAACCTCTTGGCTCGTTGTTAAGTAGTCTACTAACATAATTCAGCCTTTTGTATTCTAACTGACTAAACTTGCAAACAAAGAAAATGTAAAGATCTTACATTGAAATCTTCCTGCTCAGAAGACAGTATTATTGAACCTGTTGAAATGAATTATTTTAGGTTATGTATTTAAATAATGATTTGAAGAAATTAGACCATTTGATTGTCAAGCAAGTAGTTGAAGCGAGAATTATTTTTTTTCTGCATTCAAGCTTGTTATTTGGATAACTGCCATGAAATAATTATCACCTCAAACTATATTATCTCTCACACACACACACACACACACACACACACACACACACACACACACACCC
>JAOPUL010000839.1:15139006-15152786 GCA_027564515.1 Octopus rubescens | reverse complement strand
GAGAATGTACCGGGGGGCTTTAACATGTCACTGGCACATACATATATATATATATATATATACATACATATACGGTGGGCTTCTTTCAGTTTCTGTCTACCAAATCCACTCACAAAGCTTTGGTTGGCCCAATGCTATAGTAGAAGACACTTGCCCAAGGTGCCATGCAGTGGGACTGAACCCAGAACTATGTGGTTGGGAAGCAAACTTCTTACCATGCAGCCATGCCTGTGCCTATATTATATTATATTATATGTGCTTATAAATGTGTCTGTCTATGTTTGTATTTGTAAAATGAAGTATTGAGCTGTATACCTTCTCATAAAAAAATATAGATCGATAAAATAAATACTAGACTGAAATAAATACAAGGGTTGATATTGACTAAAAATCCTTGAAGGCTGTGTCTCAGCGTGGATGCAGTTTAATTACTGAAACCAGTAAAAGAGAAATTAGAGCCAAAGAGGGAACCTCTACATGGCTACTTGAACTGCTAGAAAAGCATCCAAAACCTTTCTCAAATCATACCTTAACATCTTAACCATTAGCATACTTAGGGCACATCATGGCACTGTTCAAGTTTTCTCCCCTGTAGCTGTGGACACATTGTGTTGCATTGAGAGGGGAGAAAACCTGTATGGAGACATGATGTGTCTACAGTGTGCCAAAGGTTAAATATAGGACATACTGGATAATGTAGACCAATATATGACAAGTTAAAAACAAAGCAAAAAAAAACAGGATGATCACAGCTGGAATACCATTGGTCATGGCTCTGTCCACTCAGAGTTGTCCTAGAGCTGCACAAAAACAATAACAATCAGAGAGAAATTGAAAATCTTTCTTTCTCATCATCATCATTTTAGTGCACACTTTTCCATGCTTGAATGGGTTAGACAGAATTTGTTGAGGCAGATTTTCTATGGCCAGATGCCAACCCGACCTGTTTCCAAGTAGGGTAATATTTTCCCATGACCAGACATGTTTTCATGGAAGATTGGAAACGAAGGACACCACTTACATGATGATGACACTCTTTTACAACTATCATGCTATGTCAAGATAAGGATACACAAACACACATGCACACACACACACACACACACACACAAACACACACATACACACATACATATGATCAGCTTCTTTCAGTTCTCATTATCCAAATTCACTCATAAGGCTTTGGTTGACCCAGGGCTATTGTAGAAGACACTTGCTCAAGGTGCCATGCAGTGGGACTGAACCCAAAACCAAGTGGTTGGGAAGCAAGCTTCTTACCACATAACCATGCCTACACCTTTTTACAGCACCAAATATGATCTGCCAAGTGAAACAGACACTCTAACTCCCAGATTAACAAGCAGAGGAATAGCTATGTATTAAATGTCTAATTTTCAAGATACGCCTTTAAAATGGAAGTTTAACATAAGGCCTACCTAGACTCTATTCTGAAATCATATTTCCATTACCTTCTCAAGTCACTCTATGGATAAGTAATCTTGATTTCTTAAGATTAGATTACAAGGTCCAATTTTTCAAGGGTGGGGTGAAATCAATTGAATCACTTTCAGTACTCATTATAGCAACACTGGAGGAATGAATGCAAAGTAAATCTTGGCAGATTTGAACTTAGAACTTACAAGGATGAGACTAAATACTATAAGATAATTAATCAAGGGCTGTACCATTTTGGCCAGTTCATTACCCTAACAGCGATATTTATGTTAACCTTTAGCATACTGGAGAAAAATTCATATTGCCATGAGTTTTCTCCCCTTTCTATGCAACACAATATGCCTGCTACTACAGGGGACAAAACTCTACGGTGACCCAAGGCACCTAAGTGTGCTGAAGGTTAACCAATGAAATAAGGGAAAAGAACTAAATAGTTGTACTCACTTTCACCATTTTCTTTGACTACTTCACCCTGAGTTGCAGGAATAAATGCCGTCAAATTGTCATCTTCCAGTACCTCGTAGCATTTTTGTTCGTATGTATTCAGCTTCTTTAGAATTGTTCCTTGCTCTCCAGCTTGAAAACAGCCTGAGAAAAATCAAGTAGGACAATAGTTTTACTTATAATACTACTAACAAACTACAACCAATTAAACAATCATTTACAATTTTACCATCATTAATATAAAAAAAAAAATTAAAAAAAAAACATAAAAGGAAAAAAATGGATTGTATGCTGTCATAAGATGATTGGTCAAGGGAAATAAAAAAAAAACTGTTTTCTTTTGAGTGCAAACTATGATCAAATAGCGTTGGAGACATCAAAAACCTGATTTTATAACTAATTCCAAGCTTTCAAAATACTACTACTACTACTACTACTAGTACTACACTGTCTGAACTCAGCTCTCCCTCACTACTGGGTGAATGTCAGGATAATTACAAGTAAATGACAAATGAGAAACTGTTGCATCTGTCTCAGCCTGGAAATATTTCTATTGATTTCTGATAGCAGCCATTTTTAACAATTTTCTTTTTTCTTCTTATAGTAAAAATACATGTCTGATGAGTTGTGGCTCACTCTTAGTAAGCTCCAGAGAACTGAAATCCAATGTAAATCCAATGTGGATCCTATGTCAACAGAGTAAGGAGCAAATCAGAAGAAACATTTTTCTGACTGCCACTCTGCATTCTATGGAACATACCCTGATTGCCACACTGAACTTAACATACGTCCTGAATGTTACACTGTATTCCACATATGTCCTGACTGTTATATTGCATTTCCACAAATGTCATGACTTGCACATTATATGTATTGACTACTACTACTACTACTACTACTACTGCTACTACTACTACTACATCATCATATCTTGCATGCAATGTCATGATTGTCACATTATATTCCATACAGTATGTTCCAACTGCTATATTGCAGCACAATAAGACCTACCATCCAGTCTACATTTCATGCTACATACCTTGAATGCTAAGGTATATTCCATACAATATACTTTGATGATTATACTGCATTTCATATGATCGCTACATAAAGGAACCTACTGTTGATCTTGATAAAACCACAAGCATATCTATATCAACTGGGTGTTTCCATGTCATTAGCATAATCAAGTAGTACTGACCTGAGCTACTCAATAACAACTATGCTACTTACTTTCTCTGAAAAAAACTAAATCTTTCTCTAATCTTTCTCTTTCTTGTCACTGTCCTCCACTCGACTTCAACTAGAGACAAACCTTATTTTATTTTAAAAGGAACATAAGAAGAATTTAGATTTTTGCAGTCTGCCACTCCTTAAAAACACTGGGACCTACCATCTTAATAACCCCACTCAAGAAGCTGAAATAGTTTAAATACTATAAAGGATCAGATGACGTTACTGCAGTTTCTCCATATTATCTCAGTTTCAATAAACTCAACAAATGCCTCAACACCCAAATCCTACTTCCTCTAAAATTATTAATGGTGCTGCTTACTTGCTGCATGGATACCTCTGATTCTGATCAGTCAAACTACTGGCTATATTTACTCCACTTGTGTGTGTGGGGTTAGTAAATATGTTATATGTTAACAGACATAAAAGAATTTTGACCTCACTATGAAAGAATTCCTGAAAAATATCCCAAGCTGACAAGAAAATGTGGTTTGGAGAGACACAGGATAACTATATCAATTGTTGTGTGAAACTCGTGTTCTCTCACTACCTTTAATTACAGCTAAAGCTATTTCACAGCACGAACTAAATTCCATTCATAAATGAAAATATCTTAACAAGTTAACTGAACATTACTAGAAAGATTTGATTAGGATTTTCTGGTTACATTTCAAATCTGATCTTGAAGTATTTAGCTTTTTACCCAATCCACAATTGGAGTCTCTGAATCAAAAATCAAAAATGCAATTAAAAATAACAACATTAGAATAGTTTATATTGCAATAAAGGTTCACTCAAGATTATATTTTAAATGAAATAAACTGGAGTTCTTACAAACAAAATCAACCTTTTGCTTCCATTTTTTTGGTTGTTGTCCAAAGAGAAGAAAGCGTAGATATAAAAGCTTGACAATGTGGCCTACTTGCAGAGGTTTTTAGCTAGAAACTACTATTCCATAGCCAGTTAGTCTTAATTGCATGCAACTTGGTTATATATATCCTGAAAACAGCACCTATTAAAGTGAATCATGACTGAGTACAGTATAGTTAAGCATCATTTGGCTGAGTGTTGTTGTAATTGATGTTGTTGATGTTTGATTCCAGGTCAGCTCCAATCAAGCAGACAAATGTTCAATGGCATTCCAGACTGGACCATCTAGTCTTTTTGTATATACCAGAAAACATTGTGCAATGTGATTCTTCATGTTTTAAAAGGACAGAATGTGATTTCATAGAATTTGGTTGCTATATATAGCAGATCAATTGACCACATAAAAGCTCCCTCATTGGCTTGGTGTAGTTTGATGAGGCCTAATAAGAATGAAATGTCTTTCGAGATGTCACTATACTGCCAAAAATCAAAGTCCACTACCACCACCATCATCATCATCATTTAATGTCCATTTTCCATACTGGCATAAATTGGCTGGTTTGACCAGATCTGATGAACCACAAGGCTGCATCATGCTCTATGTCAGCGTTGGCATGGTTTCTATGGCTGGATGACCTTCCTAACACCAACAAATTTATAGCGTGTACTGGGTACTTTTTATGTGCCACTGGAGCTAGTGGGGTTGCCAAGTAACTTGTATGACTGGAAAGAACAAAAGGAAAAAAGGAGAAAGGCCCTCTCGACAAAGTGAAGGCAGTATTTGAGAGGGTGGGGAGGTGATTTTGTGCCAGGGACAAGCAGAGGTAGAGGTATCTTGCTATAGAGAAGATACACGGCTATCTCACATTTAAATTAGGATGGGTGGGAGTATCTAGGAAAAGGTAAGATGGTAGTGATGAGGCATCAGAGCAAAATCCACTGCATTCTATTTCTAATTAATTTTAATTCCAGAGTTGTTTCTCTCATCTTTCTTGATCAGAAATAATCATTAGGCTAATTATTATTTTTTGTTCTCATTACTACAAGTGTAATTTAGACTAATTAAAATTTCTTGGCTAACTACATTAAGCATATCAGTGTCTGCTTTACTTTCAAGTGAAAGCACATGACCTTAGTGTTTAGTGCGTTGGACTCATGATCATAAGATTGTGATTTTGATTCTTGGCCCAGGCAAATGAGTTGCAGTAATAGCTGGGGAGTTAACCCTGCAATTGACCAGCATTCCATTCAAGAGCGAGTGTTGTAATCTCAGCCGTTTATATGCCATGGAAACCAGGTTTAGCCCTGATCATATGAGTCCTTGATCTCATGAGAGACCTAAGCTAAGTTGACTATCAAAGAAATGTAGCCTGTTTGAATGCAACTTGCCAAAATTAATGAAGATTATTACCTTGATGACCTGCCAATTGGACCCATGGATATTTCTTTTTCTTCAGTTGTTGCAAGAAAGGGCTAGTAACCGCACATCTGATTTTCTTCCAATGGTACTGTAAAGAGATAAAATTAGTAACATAAGTTTAAGTCTAACAAATTGATCATCTTAACCCTTTAGCATTCACACTGGCCAGATCTGGCCTCTTACACCTACCCTACAACATCATCCAAAAATATACAATCACATCATCAACATCTCAGAGCTACAAGATAATGAATGATTTAATACAAAATAATGTGAATAAATAAGCATTACACTTGACAGAGTAATCTTAATACTAAAGGGTCTAATACAAGAGTCTAAAAATGCAGCTCTTTAAGAAGAGTCACATTGTTGATTGATCATAGTTATAGGCACATGCATGGCTGTGTGGTTAAGAATTTTGCTTCACAATCACATGGTTCCTGGTTTAATCCCACAGTAGGGCATTTTGTGTCTTTGACTGTAGCTGCCGGTTGACTGTTGCCTTTTGAATGAAATTTGATAGACAGAAATTGTGTGAAAACCAGTCATGTACTACTGCTGCTTCTGCTGTGTCATCATTGTCATGATTATCATCATTTTATCTCTGCTTTATCATGTTGTCATGGGCTGGACAAGTAATCATGGATTGGGTCAGTTGTTATTCGGAGTTACTGCTCACCTAGATGAACGGGAATCACATCTTGCTCTTACTTTTCATTTTTGGTATGAAGTATATGGCTGGATGCCCTTCCTATTGGCAACTGTTTTACAGAATGTACTGGGTGCATTTTATCATGACATTGGCACTAGAAAAGAGTGTCTTCTCAATTATAAGACTAAGAAGTCCTCTCCAACCTGTGTTGTTTGTTTGTTTGCACACCAGTACCGAAGGTTTATCTCATGATCGATCAATAGATAGAGATAGAGAGGGAAAAAGAGAGTGAGTGATAGATAGCAACATGATGATTAATGAACAATAGGAAGTGAGAGAGAGAGAGAGAGAGAGAGAGAGAGAGAGAGTGATGGGGGAGAGAAAGTGATAAGGAGAAAGGTTGAGGAGAAAGAGTGATGAATATTAACAATGCGTGATAGAGGAAGGAGTCAATATGAGAGAGAGGGAGATAGATAACAATGAAAATGAGTGATAGTAACAAAATGGGAGTGATAGATGTCAATAATGAATAATAGGGAAGAAAGTAATAGAGAAGGAGAGATTGAATACAGACAGATCCAATGCAATGTCAGCCATTGTTGCCCAGCCAACATGATGTCAGAGAGATAGTTGTTGTAGGGATGTACATTGACAGGAAAGGGGATAAGTGATAGATGACAGAATAAACAAAATAGGAAGAGATATCCAAAAAGAAGGGAGGAGGAGAGCAGTATATGGAGACATAACATTGACCATATTGGTCAGGAGACATTAAATGTAGATATTATATATTCCAAGCTCCATCTACCATCATCATTTTTGTCTAATTTTCCATGCTTACTGAGGTAAAGCGGGTCCTCTGTAACACAGGTTGAGGTCCTTTGTTATCTCCTTTCATACAGTTCAATCTCTTGAGATCAGTCTTCATTATGTCTTTCCATTTTTTTTCCTTTGACTCCCTCTTCCATAGATTCCATTCGCTGAAATATTCAATGGAGTGCTCAACACTTCTTTGTGTTAATGTATCTTCCATAAGCATCACATGCCCATACATGTCTAATCTTTCTTGCACACCACATCTGATTACTCTTACATTCATTTTTTTTTTTTTCTCAGTTCATTTTGTGTTCTGCTATTTATGCACACTAATATTGCATGTCTTGCTAAGCATGTTCACTTCATTCCTTTCCAACCTTTGCAAATCCTCTGTATTCAAAGGTCCACATCTTACTACTATCCAGCATTACACTTTGTACACAGGCATCATAAAATCTGCTCTTTACTCTGAGGGAGAAATCCTTTGTCACCAACAATGGTAAAAACTCCCTGAACTTATTTCATCTTGTTATTCTGGCAACTATGCTTTTGGAACACCATCTTCACTGCTAATAAGGTTAGCTAGGAAACAAAAGCTATCACTTACTTCAAAGGAGCCCTCCATGCATTTGAAAGAATTTATTTCACGTGTACTATTACTGCTAACTATACTTGTGCCACATATGAAGTCTGCCTTCTCTATCAGCCTGTTTGTGATTTCACTACATTTCTTGTGCATTGATATTTTGGAATTACCTCTTTAATAAACCTTTGATTGATTAAACTATGAGAACTAGGTCATTCATATAATACAGGAGTTTCGACTGACAACCAGTCTTAAACTCATTTGTTATGGCTAGGAGGATTAAAATATACAGAAGCAGACTGAGGAATGATACCTAATATACATTAACCTGCAGACTAACTTCCTCACTGAATTCTGTGACAACACCTCTATACACAGTTGCATGACTCTCACAATCCATTCATCTATCCCTAGTTTTTTTGAGACCACCAGAGTACAGAGTGTAGAACACTGCCAAAGGCCTTCTTCAAGTCAACAAAAGCTAGTTAGAGGGGTTTACTTATAACTAAGTATTTGTGTAGTTGTCTCACTTGAAAGAAGGTACCAGTGGTACTTTGTCCTGGCATAAATCTGAGCTGCATTTTGTCTGGATTAATTCTCTTCCTAATCAGATGTGCTATAAAGCTTTCAGTAACTTTCATAACCTGGTCATCAATTTAATACCTCTGTAATTATCTCTCTTTCTAGAGCATCGTTTTTGCCCTTGAAGAAGGTAAGGTTGATACTACTATACCAGTAATTGGGTACAGCACCTTCCTGTACTACGTAATTGGGTATGGAGGTGACAAGTGTATTGACATATTTTTCTAGGTATTTCAAGCATCAGAATGACTATCCCTGATGGTGCAGGTGTCTTCTTATGCATAATCATACTTTTAACTGGTATGGTCATCAACTTCAATGGCTAGTCCCTCTGTTGGTCAACTTGGAGTAGGACCTCTCTCTCTCTCTCGTGCATTATTCTCAATCAACAACCTTTCATAATAGAATTTCCATTCTTCTTTCTTCTTAGTGTCAGTGTGGGCAAGTGTACCACTCTTATTCTGTACACACTTCTCCCCAACAATGTTTTAATTCTCTGTAGTACATTGCCTTGTAATCAAGAACACCAAACAGAACTGACTCTCAGGTCACAGAACATGTGCAAAACTCTTACTTCCAGCTGCTCTCTTTGCTAAGTTGTTTAAAACCCACCACCAGAGTCTACTTTGCTTTCACCCACAAAGGGTCGATAAAATAAAGTAGCAGTCAAATACTAGGGTTCAACGTAATCAACTATACTCTCCTCCAAATTTGAGGCCTTGCGTTTATGCCAGAAATCAATGTATGGAGTTACTTTCCTGTTGCTTTTGTGTGTTGTGCCTAACAGCACTATTTTGGAGGCTATGTTTAACCCTTTAGCATTTAAACCAGCCATA
The DNA here is from genome assembly GCA_027564515.1 of Octopus rubescens. NCBI lineage: Eukaryota > Metazoa > Mollusca > Cephalopoda > Octopoda > Octopodidae > Octopus > Octopus rubescens. Next base: position 15,143,892 of record JAOPUL010000839.1, on the reverse strand, counting down.
TCCAGCCAAAATACTCTACCTGCTTTTTGTTCAACCTCTCACACCTACCCTACAATGTCATTATAAAAATAAACAATCACATCATTGAAATCTCAAAGCTTTGAGATAACGCATGATTAATTCAAAACAATGTGAATAAATAAGCATTACATTTGACAGAAATCTGAACGCTAAAAGGTCCTAGAATGATAATTTTGTTTTGATGACGTTCTATTTCATTATAATCTAGAGCACCAATTATTATTAGGACTATACTCTTATTCCCACATTGAATTTTTTTTTATTTTCCCATCTATTTATAGATAGTTTGGTCAAAAATTCCTGAGAGTTGTTTTTCGTCTTTGATTACAATATCTGGAGATTTACCTCGATTCCTTTATAAATTTGTACATGCACATTCCATTGTTGTAACTGCAATTTGGCACACATTCATGACATTTTTGTTTTTGATTTCAATGTGTTGGCACACAGTCCAGTGGATACAACTTATCCACTTAAACATGCTTGTAAATACATTCTATTTTTACCAAAACTAGAAGGCCAGCTGTAACATGGTCTATTGCTTTTTGATGCGAACTACATAACCTCTTACTTTATTTTGTTCTCATTGTTCAAGGAGGTCAGCCATATAATTTGCAGCCAATTTCTCCCATTTTTGTCTGGAGCTTTTATAGTATCATTCATAACATGCATACTTCTCTCCTTATATAGTCAAGCTTTATTTTCAAATTTGCTTCAGTATATATGGGAGTCCCTCTTTCAATTTTTCCTTTTGAATACTTTTTACTTTTCATCTCACAGTAACTTTACCTATACCCATTTTTTTTTAGTGTTCGTGTTTTGTATCTAACTCTTTTCTCTATATATTGAGAAAAGTATTAGTTTCACTTTATGTATATTGACTTATTATTCTAATTGATGTAACTTTATTCTAGGCCTTCCATAATTACTTGAAAATAATTTTCTGTTTGTATGTTACTATATTCATGCTTTTCCCAAGGGAATTACTAGAGCAAAATGACTAGCTAAAAGAAGGAAATTCCATGAGAAAATATATATATATAGATATAGTAAAGGTATTTTACTTCTAGTAATATCATTTTTGTTTTTAATGGCTTAGTCAGAGGAGGGATGGCCTTTGAGACTGGGGGGTGGGGGAGGATCTCCTTTTGTTAAACCTTATAAATAATTCTTCTGCATTGCTTGACAGAAGGCTAAAACACAATAATGAGGGTTTGTTAATATTAATTCTCATGATTACAATATAGGTAAAGAAATAAACTACAAGCTCTTAATTTTTTTACTATGTGTTAGATAATTGTTAGTCTAATATAGAATTTAGAATTCTATTATACACATTATAGAATAAGTTTACATTATAGAATAAATTTACACACACACACAAGAAATATGAAAGATAAAGTCAACATGAATATGATAGAAGAACTGAAATAGACGACATTAATACAAACCAACATATTATTTTTTATTATAAAATAGCCTAAAACTTTAACAGAATACTTTAGTATTAATTACTATAGAAAAACACAGACACACATCCCTGACTCGCATTCACACATTTTTCCTAGACAAAAACTGTCTTCGAAAAATAATTTGAAAAAAAATCACTTTGATAAATAAATATTTACAGCATAAAAATTTAACAAGGAAATAAATATATATACAAGAGTATGTACAGACACAGAGTAATTGAAAGAAAATTAAGATATATAAATTGATATAAGATTAACATAAAAGGTTGACATAAAGAGTCAAAAAAAGTTAACATAAAGATAGGAGGAATAAAGAAAACAAATCAAAAAAGCTTTTTTAAGTTCTAACTCTGAGAAAGACCTCCTTGTTAAAATGTTAGAAACGAGATCCAAGGAGAAAAGACCTATTAGTCTGTAGATTAGAATGTAAAAAAAAGTATATCAGTTGGATAAATTGTTAGATTATTGGTCTACTGTCCACAGTGTTAACAACTCACATCTCATTAATGATGCTGTACTGTGTTCCTGACAAAAACACTGTCCAGGGACAGTGCATAGCTCAATGTCATGCGGATTTTTTTATAATGAAAATGAAAATTAAGCTAAATATGATTGATGTGATATCTAAATATCTGAAGTGCCTTGCTAATACAATTATAATTTTTCAGACTTTTAATTAACCTTCTCTACAGAGATGAAAATAATTAATATTTATACTATACTAAATTTCAATTTGTTTGGTCATCACTTGTCTTATCCCAGGATGTGCTGAAACCTTTATTTCTAAACTTAATGGTAGTACTGCTCTTATCCACCAGGCTATGAGTTCAAATCAAAGCCTGTGATACCAGACTGATTTTCTGTATCTACAAACATTGTGACAGCTTCAATAAGCTCCAATACATATTGCAGGAGACCTTAAATGGAAAATGACCATACCTAAGAGTGTCATGAAGAGCCTGCTTGAAATAAGTTCAATAAATATTCCCTGTATTAAAATATATATCTGATTATCTGATTTTTCTTTTAGTAATAAGATACTGAGCTTTAATTATTAAAAAAATTGCTAGTTCAAATCTTACTAACAGCGAAAACTTCCTTTCTTATGTAATAATAAATTTATGAAAAAAAAGAAACCCTGTTAATTGTAGGAAATCATCTTTTAATACATAAAGGAGATCATGTGATATTTATCTTGTATGTTCTTTCATTTTTTTTTTTAAGATGGTGGAATTCCATGGAGAGAGATTTGCATAGAATTTCCCCTCATCAGTCCATCTACTGTCTTAAAAAACACATTACATAATGTAGTCATTGAAAAAAGACAGGATGGCCATAATGGGAATATTTTTTTTATCATATGTCTCTTGGGACAAAGCTAATAAAGTCTGGAATTAAACAATATCAAGAATACTTTACAGTCACATAAAAATCAAACAGCACACACACATAATTACATATAAGATACAAAGAATTGAGCAAAAGGAATAACTCAAATAAGCTAATGGAAGACATGGATTAGGATGAAATAGGCAGGAGTTGCTGTACTGGATAACATAAGCAAAAAATTCTTAATGAATTGAAATTTCCTTCTTAGAGAAAAAAAAACTAATATAACTAGTAGCTTACAAAGAAAAAAAAGAGAGATTATTTTAAGAAATTAAGAATTAATTTAAGAAAACTTTAACTCTCATACTTAAGGGAAAAATCTGATTTTTGTTAGCAAGGATGGTGACAACAACAGACATGTTTCGATCTTAATGGACTTTATCAGTGCAGCACAGCCCAAAACTGAAAAAAAGTTGCAATGACTTTTGGCCAGTATTAATTTGCATAATATTGAACAAAACTGAGCAAAAGGAAATGACTCGAATAAACTAATGACGTGGATTAAGCTAGATCAAGTGGATGTTAGAATACTAATTGACATATCATCATCATTTAACATCCATGTTCCATGCTGGCATAGGTTGCATGGTTCAACAGGATCCAATGGGTCCAAGGACTGCATCATGCTCCAGTGTCTACTTGGCATGGTTTTTATGACTGGATGCCCTTCCTAATGCCAACCACTTTACAGTATTTACTGGGTGCTTTCTTCATGCCACTGGCACTAGTGAGGTCATTGTGCAGCTCACAAGACTACAACACCCAAGGTGGTGTTGGAGGAGGCAGCTTTATGCTTAGAGATGAGGGAAGAGGAAGGTGAACAGGTTCTTGTAGAGAAGTTGTATGGTCTACTCACATTTAGAAGAGAAGGTGAAAATGCTCAGTAGGAACAACAAAGAGGTAAATATATAAAATGGTGATGAGGTGTCCAGATGGTTCCTCAAGGTATGAGAAGAGTAGAGAAATGAATGGGGATGGAGGAACTAGGAGTATGCATGGGTGGGGAGTTGCAAAGAGTATATGTAAACAGTTTTTAATAAATGGATATTTCTCTCTTAGTTGAAGAAAGAAAAAGAAAACCTCACAGCGATCATTAGTGACTCGGAAAGAAAAGCTGATAAAATTTCAAGAAATTGAGATTTGGCTTAATAAAAACTAAATTCTCATCTTACTTAGTGGGGGACAATAATAGCCATGGACATATTTCAGTCTAATTAGTCCTTGTCAGTAAAGCATAGTCAACATAAATCTGCTTGATTACAAGACGATCAATTTTACAACTAGAAAATGTGTTATGAAAATTCTGGGCTATCAATAATTTGCCTAGTATTAAATAGAACTGAACCACGGGGAATAAATCAAATAAGCTTATTAGCTTGGATTTAGATAAATCAAGTAGGTAAATAGTATGTTGAATGGTATACACAAAAGAAAATTCTTTCTGAATTGAAATAAAAATATAATCATAAACTCATATAATGCACTGGCAATCCATCAGTTATGACGAGGAGGGTTCCAGTTGATCCGATCAATGGAACAGCCTTCTCGTGAAATTAATGTGCAAGTGGCTGAGCACTCCACAGACATGTGTATCCTTAACGTAGTACTCGGGGAGATTCAGTGTGACACAATATGACAAGGCTGGCTCTTTGAAATACAGGTGCAACACATTTTTGCCGGCTGGGTGGACTGAAGCAACATGAAATAAAGTGTCTTGCTCAAGGACATAATGCACTACCAGGAATCGAACTCATGACCTTATGATTGTGAGTCGAATACTCTACGCACTAAGCCATACACCCTCATATAATACACTTATATAATCCTTTCTATACTAGGCACGAAGGCCTGAAATTTTGGGGGAGGGGAGTAGTCGATTTAATCGACCCCAGTTTGTAACTGGAACTCACTTTATTGACCCCGGAAAGATGAAAGGCAAAGTCGACCCTGGCGGCATTTGAACTCAGAACGTAAAGTCGGAAAAATTGCCGCTAAGCATTTCTC